>JAOWBC010000115.1:14319463-14348439 GCA_028566105.1 Hypoplectrus providencianus
CCCACCCCGTCCTGTCTACCTGTGCGGAGGTGCACTGCTGCTTAATCTGCGGCTCACCCCGGGGTCTAGTGTTGCAGGGGGGGCATCCATTATTCAGCCAGTGTGAACAATAGAGGCCAAACCAGCTCCACAGCTGCCATGCAGCAGATAGATAAGGCAGCACACCAAATTATTCATGGTGGAGGAATGGAAGGATGGAGACGCTTCAAGTTAAAACGGGAACAAATGAAATCATAGAGTGCCAGTGGGACATGAGACAAAGAGAATAAATGTTTCTGGAAGAGCTGATTATCAGAGACGAGTCATGGTGAGGAATCATCATGTGGACTGCAACGCAATCATTCACAATCTGACAAAACATGTCACTATGATAATACTTATCATGTGGTTCATCAATGAGATAAAATCAGTTGATTTAAACATTTATATCAACATCACAAGACACCTGCAATCAGGTCAGAGCCACAGTGCCCAGATAACAAATCCTGCCTCTTTTTCTTTCACATATTGTTCTTTAAAACACTTTGATCACAACCCGAAATATCACTGAGCATTCATTAGAATAAAAATGTAAAATGTATTTCATTAAAACCCAAACTATTCTACTCTTCACATCATCATTTAGCTGAAAAGCCCAGCATTTCTACAGTCATTTTAGGATTAACTCCCAGTGTCTTGCATTTAAAATGTAATAGCCTGATCTTAGTGCAGAGCTTCTTCTCTGCATGGTTTTCCATTTTGTTTAGTAGTGACTGAAATGTTTCTAACCATTTAAAAAAATATTCATTTTTAAATGATAACTGATTTGGAAGATTGTGGAATTTTTTAAGTGTGTATTTCATTTTAAAATTGGAGAAAATCAGATAACAACAAACTTCAGCAGCAGCTCAGCTCACAGCCCCTCCAGGATGTGAAGGTAGCTACACTGAAAAAAAGCTGATTTTTAACACTAGACTGCTTTTTTTTCTGTGTTTTTACCAGTTTTAATCACTGGTTCTGTTCTTTGTGAATTCCCATGATCTTCCCCACATCAGATAATGGCTTCTTTAGTTGTTGTTCTGATTGAGAGCCGCATGGCAGCAGACAAAGACACGTTGTGCGTCTAATGAAAGAGTCTGCAGTCACAAGGCTCTGCTGCTTTAAGAGTTATGGATTTGTGTTACCTCCTGCTGCTAAAAGCTGCACAACACTTACTCTTTCCTTTTGTTCACCTCCCAGTGTAAGTTATGACATTAATGCAAACTGACCTGGGGGCCACTGAAGGAGCCATAAATCAGATTCAGCCGGGCATCAGGTGAAAGTTTTCCCAGCCAGGGCAATTTAAAGTGCTCATTTTGCTTGAATGTATGCAGAGGGACTGTGTGTGTTTGTGTGTGTTTAACTTGAGCGTGTACGGGGCTGCCTGTGTGTGCTTTCTGTCCTGGATCACGGATCTAGAGAGGTGCAATTGGGTGGAGATAAGGCCATGAGGCGTCTGTGTGTACTTAGGCGGGAGCAGCACGGAACTGTCCATGAACTGCCAGCAACACACACACACACACACACACACACACACACACGAAGACACGGACCATATGGCATGGGCTGGTAACAGTATCACACCATATAGCGTCTCATCAGAGGCAGCATGAAGCTTTTGAATCTGGAAGTGAATCCAAGTCAAAGTTTGGACAGTTTGCTCGTCTGAATGAAGAACAAAAGCTGCTGCTTTGATTGGAGCATCAATTTCTTCATGATAGGACTAGTTAATGTGGGGCATCGCCAATATAATGTCAGCTTTGGCATTTGATATAGATGTTTATATTTATATTTTTTTCACTCTGGTTATATTGCATTGATATTTGGCCTCAAGTGTAGCTTAAATGACGTAAATATGTCTCATTCTTTATATGTAATGAGATGGGCTCATAAATTCCTTTGAAAAAGTTATTCACAATGAAATCAGCATAAAACAATGACTAACTAACTTCCTCATATTGTATGTGTATAAGTTCTGTAAATCATTTCCAGTGGGAACTCTCTAATGTCTTCACTTATATATTATATACTCTTTTACAGAGGATATGTGAGCTTCGTCACAAGGTGCAGTGACGATGAACTGAAGGTTCATCGGCTATGAACACAAAAAGTGAGCTCATAGTGGATCAACACAGGAATAGAGACATCGAAAAGTTGTAGCCGCAGGAGTACACAATTCTTCAAATGTAAGTGTTGCTGCAAAGAAGCTACAAATTGTAAAACGGGGCTGTTTCACACACACGCAACACTGCAGCTGATTCACAAATTCTGTATCTGACCTAAAGTGAAATATGGTCAGTCTCCCCTTCTGTTCCTGAGTAATGCTGATGAATAACTGGAAGTTTAGTATTTTAGCAGAATGTTTGACGTCACAGTGAAGTTGACTTTTGACCTTTTTGTAAATTATGTCGTCAACTCTTTTTTTTAATCTGATTATATTTTCATGTGAAAATGTGTCATGGATCATGTGACTGCGGGGAAAAACGAGTTTTATAAAAGTAACCATGACCTATGACCTCAAAAGAACAATCATTTTGACGTTGAAGAAGTGGCCATTTGGCACCTCATCATAAATATGAATATAAATATATATTATATCCCTTTGCTTGAGCTGAGCTTTTTCTTAATAAGCTTCAACGGATACAAAGCACACACTTCAGGAGTGTACTCACACACCCAGGCAGAGAGGCACAGTGCTTTCAAGTTGGCTTTCCTGGGAACAATGGCCCTTGATTTCCTTGTAATATTTTGTGAGGAGCAGGCTGTCCAGCTGTCATGGAGCATCCTCCTGCAGAAACACACTCACACACAGACACACCGTTCACTTACAGATGGAGGAGCACGACGGCCAACAGGGTCCACTCTGGAGTTTTGTGGATGATGTTTTTGTTGGTGAACCTGTGGCGTCAAACAAACAGAGTGTCACGTGAGGGCATTTGTCTGTTGCAGGTTAACCTTACCACTAACCACACATAACTCTGCAGCTGACCCATTTTCTATAGGCAGGTGTCAGAAACCATCTGATTCTGGTGATAAGTGAACTAGGAAAACAAAAAGTGCACAAGGCCGGACCGACCACAACAAACACTGGCTGCAATAGTGCCGTGATGTATGTGTGTGTGACAGCGCCGCTGCCTGTATTCTCTGGTTGAAGCCTCTTGTCAGCGGGGCCCCTGACAGCAGAATTCCTGGAAGCAGGACCCTGGAGGTGTTACTCCCCACATAGTGATTTAATAGCACTCCTGCTGAAAACATCCTCAGCAGCCAATGGGAACACTGAGCCCTTCCATGGCAGGAAGTGTTCAATTCTGCTGGAAGATTTTTGTTTAATAACCGCTGTATTTGACTTTTACTGGTTTATTACAGGCTGAACTTCTGCTTCAGTTTCAGGGTTCTGCGATTTTGCATGCGGCTTCACGTATTTAATTTGAATTGTCATTGAAAATTTCCCAGTGGTGGGGTTATTAGAGGAAATCTTATCTCACCTTATTGTAGGGTGTTTGGGTGTGAATTATTTCGTAATTGTCATTGGACAAAAACTCATTTAGCATATTGTAATTCTACTGGTCTGAGATAAAGATATTTTATGCACTGTTTTGGCTTTATTTTCAGAGTTTAGAAAATCTAACACAACAGGAAAGTTTGGCAGATTACAGGTCCTTCTGCTGCGGTACGAATGCTGATTTTCATCCATCCTTCTGATGGTGAAAGTCTTGTTCGGTGGCAGTAAGTCCTGAGGAAAAAAATTCTTTTGCAGCATTGGCAATATTGTAAGGCAAGTTGCAAGTCTTTTGCTGTGACAAAAAAGAAATTGAGTGTATAATACTATGTTGTTGTCATACCCGGTGCATACCTGTAGGAGCCACCAGAGTCCTGCATCAAATCTTTCAGTGTTGTGGAATTAAAATAAAATGTATTGATAATCGTAATTTTGACAAACTGATTTCACTTATAGAGAATATTAAAGTGCTTGCAGAAAGATAGTTAACAAATTACACTGTATAAGAGATTTGCCTCGCTCTAAACCAAGAAAAAAATGCCTCAATGGAGAAATGCATACGCCTCGGTGAATTTTTCGTGGTTGATTTTTCAGGACATGATTTTTCACATGGGAATCTCCAAATATCATAATCAAAACAAATCCAGTATTGATGTGTACCTTACTATCCTGCAAGATGTCTCTACTCAAGACATGCTGCTGCAGTAAAGCAGTTTACCATCATGCTGAACTTTGCTCTGGAACTGAACCATGAAATGTTTTCACACAACCATGATGCCTAATTTGTTTACACAACATTTAAAAATTACAGTTAAATGTCAGCTGTGTGACACATTCAAGGCCGTGTCAGCGTGCTAAAATCAGACCAAAGAGAAAGCATGTGCGTGAAACTGTAATTTATGCAAGCAGACCTGCAGAGCAGCGTGTGCTGAACTGACCTGAATGTCCGCACCAGGCTGTTCAGATCTGTGGAGATGTCACTCATGGTGAGACACAGAGGGCCGACAATGTTTCTGAGACTGAAATAGACAAAAAGATGAGGGATGAATACAGTCAAATGATAAGTACTTCATACAACCCCACTTCAATACATCCAATATAATAATACTAATAATAATAACAAATAATAACATGTATATAATAAAATGACACACAACTGGAAGAACACACACCAGCTGGTGAGCCTCTCCACTGTGATGCGTTTCTGGATGAGGTGCTGAGCATGAGAGTCAACCAGAGGCAGCGCTGGACCCTTGGTGCTCTGGTCCTGGACTGTCACCTGCTGGGCGAACAAACAAGATTCGTGAGAGCACACACACATTATTACTGCCCCTATAACAATTCCTCATGTATATTTTCTATACAGTGCCTCCATGCGGCCACTGATTGTGACTCTTCTTCACCTTGTTTTCATGCAGCTCCTCTGCCTCCTCAGGAAGGACCAAGGTCCCCTTATAAAACTCCTTCACTCTGAGCTCCAGCTGCTGGGTCTCCTGCCTCAGTGTCTGGTAGTCTGGAGCAGCAGCAGATGGTCTTTTCTTTGCCCCCGCTTCACCTCCTTCTGCATCCTCATCCGTCACCTCATCCTCAAGGTCGTCTTCATCCAGCTCCTCCTCTTCCTCCACCACCTCCTTTTCTTCTTTACCATGAGCAGATGGCAGGCCCAGTGAATGCTCAGCCCCATAAAGGAACTTCAGGGTCTCCTCGGTGCTCCACTCACTCAACGTTCTTCTCAGGCACTCGACCAGGTTCACCCGGATGTTATCAGGTCTGGCTCCAGCAGTGTGGTTCTTCAGGAGATCTCGTAGCCCTGCTGCTCCTCTCTTGCTCATACCCACCTGGGTGATGTGAAAGTCTAGGAGGCTGTCCTGATTTGTTGTGATCAGGGTTGAAGAAGGGACAGGTTTGCTTTCTGTAGAGCTGTTAGAGTCTTCACATGCTGAGGAGGTGGGCAGAGTGGTGTCTTCTGCTTGTGTGGCTGTAGATCCAACAGGTGGAGGAGCAGTGTGAGTGATTCCTTCAGATAAACTGCACAAATTCAGCTTCTCTGTGGCCTCTTCTACGCCAGGTACATGAAGCAGGCCTCGCTCCTCTGGCACCTGCTCCCCATTCGGCTGATCTGTGTTTGATGAGTGCAGCTGCTTTTCAGAGTCAGTTTCAACATGTGTGTCTGCTCCTCCCTCTCTCCTATGTTTCATTTGCTTCTCTGTCTTCCCTCGTTCACCTTTGTTGTCTTCATCTGTGCGTTTAGGGAGGTCGCCCCAGTGCACCCTGGGTCCCTGTCGCTGGGAAACCACACTGGAGACAAAGTCCTGTTCCTGTTCCTGTTCGATGTCACTGCTGTCACTGTGGCCGGCTGCGGCGTCCTGAGAGGTGCGAGCGTCCGCAAGCTGGGAAGGAAGCGGGTTCTCGATGTCTTTCTCTTCAAGACGCCTCTCTGTCAGCAGCACCTCCTCACCAGAACTCCCGCTAGACACAGAACAAGGATATAAATATTGATAAAGCTATGTTCAAGTTTATTTTATCATTTCCAAAGTATAAAGTTTCTTGCATCAAAATGTGTAATTGGTTTGTAAGCAGTGTTGCTATCATATATAACTTACATTATCTGCAGTTTTAATCACTTTATTTAAAATTCAAGCATTTAAGAAAACCTTGAATGTAATTAATGTACTGTAAATATATGTAGTGTATCATATTTTTTTAAAGACAATAAAATTCGTTTAAAAAAAAAAAGAAAAAAGAAAAAAAAGGCGTATTTATTTCCTAAATCAGCTCAAGAAAAAAAGTCACAAGAAATGAAATATTTGTAATATTCACATACAAACATTGAAGCAAATACATACCCATCACCTCTCTTCATTAACTTAACTTCTGGAGGACTGTCAGTGAGAAAATAGGAAACAACCAGTCTTTACATTTTTAATAATAAATATATGATAATAACGATCAGATCATGGTAGTGATTCAGGACGGACGTACCTCTCATGCTGCCTAAGCCAAAGAGGAGTCGTCGAGATTTGTAGTTCGAACTCTTTGGACGCTTTGTAGCAGAAGTTACTGCAGAAACACTTATCACGAGAGACAGACACAAAAATAATCTTTATTTTGACCATCAAACAATAAAATAGGTGTAAAAAAATCTATGTAAAACATATTATACCCAGAGACACAAACAAATCTCTTACCTTGCGCTCTGTGATGTCATACACCTTATTAGTCTTAGTACAAATTTTATATTGCTGAGTTGGGACCTATAAATGAACAGTAGCACCAAGTCAGAATAGAAGCATAAAATACAAGAGAAACAATGACATTTATTAGTTTCAGAAGACTCTTAAGATCAATAGTAAAAGGCTCTTACCTTGCCCAGTTTATTTGAACAAATGGGGTAACCGCACAGTTTAGCAATAGATCTCTCCTCCACAGTGTCTTTGTAATTGGCTGGAGTAATGAACTTTGCCTTTGAAGAAAGGAGACAACAAGGGGAGAAATAAGATTCTCTGTTTATTCATTTACATGGTGTTCCGCTGCTGGGGGAATGAAAGCAAAGCAATTATGAGAATTTATTGTTTCCACCAAAACAGATCAAATATACTGTACTGACTGCCACCAAGAAAGAAAAATATTTAATATGTTAGTATTTGTCAGGGGAAATGATTTAAAGTAAATTTTCCTTAAAATAAGTGAGCCTCCATTGATTGAAATCAATGAATCAAAGTAAGAGACAAGAAGTAATATAGGAGCAGTTGCATCTAAATGTGTTCAAACTATGGAGAATCGTCAAACTTGTCTCCATTTTTTAGACAACTTGGGTGAGCTGTGAGCTGCAGCTTTTGTTGGTTTGCTGCTAAAATGAACTCAGGTGATACATACACAGTCGACCAGAAAGTCTTCAGCCACGCAGTCCTCCAGGAGACGCTCCACTATCTTCAGGGCTCTATTCTCCAGCTCCAACTTCTCTCTCAACTTTTCCTTCACTACCTCTCTCCTGATATAAAATAAACACAGACATTAGAAGACGTTTTGGATTAGATTAGACTTGCATTAAACAGTGTACAGGAATAGGACTGCAATAATGTACAGAATTAACAGCATTATTTCATGTGGATTAAAAAGTAAGAGTTGCACAGATAAATACAGTATAAACAGGTGCACAATAGAGGCAATGTTAGGACAATGTTATGTCAGTTTGTGCAGAATGAGCTGTCGTGCAACTATGAAACTGTATGTAGTGCAGCAGGAGAATCTGCAGTTGAAAAGTAAAACAGTTCTTTAACCAAACACTTCGTTAAGTATTAGTGTGTGAAATGATGCATTAAGTGGACATTCGCAACTTTTATGTAATTCCACACCTTCTTGCTTCTTCTGCAGCTGACAGAGCTTTGACACGTTTCCCACCTGTCAAAAATAATACATGTTTAAGCTGTTAAAGGACTTCAAAGGACAGTAATCAGCCTATACTGGTGCTGTGATGATTGATGAAACTTATTTTTCATGGCAGACTAAGAACAAAAATAAGACAATCCATAACTATTTTTAAACAAACAAACACTCCTTCTCTCTTATCATATTGGACTGCTTTTGAGTGGCCTATGTCACATAAGTTTCCAAGTAAACAGAGTCAAAGAGATATCCTTTAAGAGGATGCAGAGGTTTTATCTGACCTTTCTGAGTAAGGCTAGTACATTTATTTTGAAGTGTCCAGGTACAAAACATTTGTAGTAAATTCAGTAAATTGCTTTGATGAGTTCCTAAAAACATCGGCCCGAAATTCATATTACTGGGCACTTTTTAGATTTACTGATTATAACAGAAATCTGTGATGAAAATTGCATATTCGGGAATCAGACTGCTTTATCCATTCATATAAATGTAAATAATCACAAAAAGACAGGTCCAACTGGTCTTACAAAAAAGCTGCTAAAAAAGAACATCATCTGTAGGCTTTAGGCTGTTTTTATTTAACTTTTTAATTATTGTTATTCGCGTGTTACCTTTTTCGCATCATTTAGTCCCCCTGTTTAGTTTAGCAAAAAAAGGTTACATGGTTAAGCTAAAATGGTAAAAAGTTAAGTCACTGTGTTGAAACACCAAAAACCCACTGTGTTTATCATTTAAACATGTTTAAAATGCTTCATAACGCCTCTATGGCTTTATAAATATTTACAAAGCCTAATGTCTCGATGAGAAAACAAACTACTCTTGGAAACAGACCTTTTTTAGAGACTTTACCGGCGCCTCCGCTCCTTCTCTCCTCGGCCTCCATGCTGTTTCTGTTTTCTAGTCGTTCAACTTTGACCTGTGACGTAGTTCATTCTACGGTAAGTCCAAACGGACAATCCGCCAATCGGTGCGTTTAGCAAATCGCGTTAGCATGGTATTTTTCACCGTTCTGTGTGGGACATGTAGTGAGCTGAGGTGTGTACAGTTACCCTCATTTAGCCCGGTTTATGAGGTTGATCTCAGCAACAGTGTGTTCTGTTTGTAACAGTGTTTGTATCGCTAACACAGCTGAGGAAAAGGTTGGTTTTCAGACTGGCGGCTAAGCTAATTGACAGTTAATTAAACATTAGCATTCAGTGTTCTCTCTTATATTTATTAGCATTATATGACACTGTCACGTTTTATTGCACACACCCAAGATGGTCGTCCATATAAATGATGAATGTAAAGCCGTGGAGTAGATTCCTGAATTATGAGCCACTGTATTGTCAGATTTTGACGTGAAGTGCCGTGTTTGTTTTGGAGGGCTTCTGTGTGAAGATAAACCCACCTGAAGACAACAGGGATGGCACTGGAGCAGCTCAGCAATGTGGTCCAGAGATGTGTAAGTCACTCAGGGGACACCACACCCACATTAATACCTTCAAAATTTCAGCATAATATCTGGGATCTCAACAAACATTTCATTCAATGCATTGACTTAATTTACCTGGAAGTAATTTAGCTGTATTAAAGAGTGAGCAATAGTGGCAGCTTATAGTGCTTGCTTCAAGCAGCTTTCTTTGGCTGCACTTGTATGCACAGCACTGCTCTTTGTCTGCTTTACAAGCCAATTTGTTGCTACTGTGAGTGCTGTATTAAATTAAGACAGTCTTTTTCCGTTTAATCTGAACTCTTTGGCTCTCTTCCACACAGCAAGCCCTCCCTGAAGACAGCTACACCAGCGAGGACCATGACGTCTTTACGCTTGCTGGGCGGACTTGCATCGAGGAGGGAAACAGTGCACAGGTCCTCAGTATTGTCCTGGATGAAAAGAATCAGGTACTTAAAGCTTACCTTTGTTTCAGCACATAGTCTTCACAATTTCATAATTGGTACAGTATTAACACCCCTCTATCCCTCTTTCTGCAGGACATAGTGAGATGTATGGGATGGAACCTGCTGCCTCCTCTGATCCAGGTTCTACTGAAGAAAGAAGATGGGAAGCTTTCTCAGTGCCTTGCCATTTTCAACCACCTTTTAAAGGTCTGTTCAAGGTCTGCTTGACCAAAATCACCAGATTGGATTACAATGAAGTAGATATAATTTGATCCACAGACACATCTAGCAGTGTTTAGATGCCTAGTGACCTGAGTGTTGGGATCAAGTTGTTCCTATAAGAATCAATTTTGTTTTCCAGACCTGCAGACCCAAAGAACTGCTGATTGGCTTGTTGGAGCAGCTGGAGCAGGACGACCCTGACGCCATAGCAGAAAGCCTTCATCTACTCTTAAACCCTCTACAGAAAGGTAAAGAACATGCCTTTGAATATCTACTGAAATACATCATCTTTCAGCTTAAATAGAGCTGTTTCCTCTGTGTCTTCCTCCCAGTGCTGCTGTGTCTGGGCAGCCGCAAGACGTCTTCCCTGGGCATGACCCTGTCCTCTGTGCTGGACCAGGTTGTCAAACTGCCAGTACCTTACACCAAGGAGCAGGAGGAGGATGACGTCTTCTCGCTTTGCCGCTGCTGCACCGATCTGACAGGCTTTGTTAGGCCTTTTGTCCACGAGGCCAAGCAAAACCTCCTGAACAGTGAGGCACAAAATGAGAACACAAACCAGAGGGGGGGTGAGCAGGGCAGGGGAAAAGAGGACGAGCTGCGGACAGAACTGCTGAAGTTGTAAGTTAGAAAATTGAAATTCAAAACTTTCAAATATTAAATAAGTTGAGTTTGAACCCAGCTGCTAATACCAAGCCTGAATCTTCATGTTTTTTCCTTCTGCAGCTGTATGAAGACTCTGAGTTACCCTCTGCTGGAGGTAGAACTCAAAGATCCAGACACTCTGGCTGAGTCTCCCCTCAGGAATTTTGCCACTGAGATTTTGGTACAGCAAATTTTGACATAAGACTTTGAATATAACTGTTGCTCTAACTTTGGTGTATGTTGTGATGGGTTTAATAGTGCAGTTGTTTATAAAACTGGGTGTCTTCACCATCATGCAGTCAGTTTCTCCTTAAAAGGGGGTTAAAATCCCCCTTAGTGTTCAGGAGGTTTTTATAGGGAGCTGAAGTATCTTCAGAGGTCTCCTCCAAAACAAAGTAAAGTGTTTCTCATTACAATTCATGGTGGGGTTAGTTTGCAAGTACACAACTCAACAAATTACATGAATATGTTTTTGAAAGTAAATGCAGAAAAGTTACAACAGCACATACATTTAGTGAGTGTGTCTGTGTGTGTGTTTTGTACAGACCACCCTCAGCGCTATCGGAGAACCCCTCCCCAGTCTCGTGTTCCAGCCTCTTCTGAAGAAAAAACAGGTCCCAGGCTTTCTAGAGGAGGAGGTTCGTTATCCTAAAGAGTCTCTGGCAAGCCTGGCTCACCTGGTGTTCGTCAGTCACCTGGCTGCAGATACATTCCCCAGTGTTTTCAGGTAAGATGGAAAATGCATTTATCATAAAGGCTAATGAACTGTTTAATGAAACATGGCTACAAGTTAGCACTGGATTATACCCAAGATGATTTGCTGTTAATCCTCCTAACTCTCTGTGTTTACAGTCCTGTGTTCGGTCTTCGGTGTAATATGGAGCACATTTGCCTCCTCCTGTCCAGGTAAGAACTTGACATATCTTGTACCTGTTCTGTAAGTTACCATAGAGTAAAAAGTGAGATTGCCATGTCCTTTCTAATTCCCTTTTGATCATCAAGCAGGGTTTGGCACTAAATAAATTCTGACTATATAACCGTTAATCACAAAAATAGTAAAAAGTTTTTTTCAAGTCGCTTTTCAAATTGGCTGGAATAAAGAACAGTCCCCAATTACATTAAATCAGTCTGCATGGATTTACCACACTGCTTCCAACATCTATTATGACCACGAAAACCTGAGGTTTGGGCTGTGTTGTTGTGAGCTGAAGCCTCATTATGTACTTAAATTTTGTTTTATCGACAGAACTGAGGAGTTCAGGATTCAGAAAGGACTGGTGAGTTACACTGAAACTTTTTTTGCATCATATAGTGGTTTCTGATTATTCTCAGATGACATGGTCACAATAGTTACATTCTCAGCCCTGTTTGTTTTAGAGCTTCTGTAGTGTGAAAACAGTGTGTGTTTACCGTCACATAGGAGCTGTATGAGAAGAGCCTGGTGCGTCTGGAGGACGGCAGCCTGCCTGCAGACCTGCTGGAGATCAGGTCGTTCCTCACAGTCCCTCAGGTAAGCACAGTTAGTCTGACAGACCTCTGCTTCACTCTGCTGGGTGTCATTCTTCACTGATGCAACGTCTTGGTTTCACCGTCTGTTTTCAGAATTTGGTGAAGGTGATGACCATGTGTCAGAGGCATGATCTGGTAAGTCTTCACGTTAGTAGCTTAGCAGTTCTTTCTTGCTTAGTACTTGTGCAATGAAAAACTAATTCAATGCACAGTATTTTTTTTTTTAAGCAGAATACTGATTTTAGTCTTTAACACAAAAACGGACGTATAGACAATAAAGCAAGACATGGAAGAAGAATGCATATTGCTTATTATAGATTAGTATTATATTAGTAAATGAAGGGGGATAAGAAGGAGAAAAAGAAGATAAAATATTTCGTAATAATGTGCAGAAAATAACATTACTTGGGGGTGGAGGGTGTTTGTAATTGTAATTCAACTTTTTTTTATTCTTTTGCATTTTTTAAAACTTGAAATTAATTCACATTTAATTTGCATAATTATTCCCAAGATTAAATACTTTTTGAAAGTAGATCTTTGCATATTTGCGTCTTTGCCCACAGAGAACCAGAGGTCTGAAGGTGTTGCAGCTGAGCATTGATAAGTTTGAAACTGAAGCCAAGTATAATTTCTTTCAGTGAGTTCCAACTTTCCTCCAAAAATGACTGTTTCGGTTGCACCCTCCACCCAATGTAATGACTTCCACTGGTCCTTTTGTTTCAGGTACATGCTGAAAACCAGCAGTCACTCAGGAGTGGAAGGCTACATCATCAAAAACATCAAGAATCAGATAGATGTCGCCCTGCAGGTGAAAAGGCATTTTTGAATTTATGGAGGCTAAAATATCCTTCTTTGAACAAGGTACAGGTAAATCCTTAAAAAGTAATAAATAAATAAATAAAACTAATGTCTTTGTGTCCAACTGTCCTCAGCCAGGAAACGGTAACAGCTGGTTTGAAGGCGCTCATCTGCTACCTCTGCTACGCAAAGTCCTCTTTCTACCAGACGGCCCGGAGACTGACCTCCTGCAGTACCTGGACAGGTCCGCACATGTCACACACAACCTGTCACCTGTCGCTCCGGGGTCTTTTGGTTCTGGTTGCACAGTAGTTGTAAAACTTCCTCTGTGCTATAACTGAGCCTTCATTTTCAGAACTGCTCAGTCAAAGTGTGGTGTACAGTGAACCAATCTAAACACAAATTATGGGATTGTTCTACAGCTATAACATGTGCAACCAACACCCAACATTACTTGATAATGATAAGTCAAAGCAAAAAACTGTTGTTATTGCCATTTTAATCAGTGAGTAGGTTTAACAAAATTAATAAAACTAAAATGTTAGCAAAATTAATATCTTACATGAAGCACTGCTGTGTTACATAATGAAACTATACCACAAAGCAGCCGGGACTTAAAAATATGAGTTAGGAATTTTAACTTTAACAGAAAATAATTTTTCGTGAAATTTCTCTCCCTGCACTTAAAACACAAGAGAAAAAAAGATAATATATGGCATTGTGTTTGATTGAGATGTAAATATATAGGTACTACTTTGAACATAAACTATAAAGGACCTAAACTCTGTCGTATTATATGATGTTATGGAGAAGAATTAGAAGAAGTGATTGAGTTAGGATTGTTTTGCCATTTTAAACAGAATCATGGAGTCTCTGAACCTGCTGCGCTACCTCGTCATCAGAGACAAAGTGACAGAGAACCAGGTGAGTTTGATCCAGTCCTGAGAGTGTTTTGTTACATTTTTCTACAGTTAACTTTGATGCCATTATCAAAAAGTGTCTGGAGAACAAGTGAACACCGGCAACATGTTGCAGATTAATCATTGAGCATCAGTTGATTACCCTGTTTTGATCTTGCAGACGGGGATCTGGACAGAACTGTATAAAATAGAAGATACGTTCCTGAAGCCGCTACGTGTTGGAGTGAACATGTCGAGAGCTCATTATGAGAGGGAGCTCCAAAACACCATGGAGAGCAAGAAGGGCAAGGCCAAAGGTCAGGCATCCCAGATCAAACACTCCTTTACATGTTGTAGAGAGTAAGAATAAAATCTCAGAAGAACATCTTTTCCACAGAAGTCTATAAAATGATAAAAAAGAATGCATGAATGTGTTTTCCACAGAGGAGTCTGCACTCTCTGTGTCCGTCGGCGGCGAGACGCTACCAAACATGACATCAGAGTCACAGATTCAGGTCAGTGACTTCCATGTTCATACGACAATCCTGATGGTGTATTTATGAAGTGCGGCCCACAAGCAATGCCCTGACTGAATATTAATGTCCTCACAGGCTCTGCACTCAGCCCTGCACACGTTTGACATGATCGAGAGCGTGTTGGTGCGAATAGAGGAACTCACTGAGGTGAAGGACAATCTGTAGGCCGAGTTTTACCTCCGGAGGTCGTCTTGTCTCAGGGCCGAGCAAACAAAAACAAGCCTTCAATAGTTCTGTTGATGTAGTTAGAAAGAAGTTTTCAGCAGGTCTGCTGGTGCTTTAAAATGTTGCATACACTGTTTATAAAACATCTTAATAATGGCCAATAATAATTACACAATTGAGTTTCTATCACTCTTGTACAACTTAAATAAAGTTGTTTTTCCATAAAATGTGTTTTTGTCTTTCAAGCAATTTATGAAATTCACACCTTAGTTATAATTACAAGACTAAAGGTATATCTGCATTATATTAATCAGTAATAACATCTATACTTGTAAGATTTTTAGTTTTCCCCTTTATTAGAAAGTTCATATTGATGATGCAAAGTGTACATTTTCAGTTTTGAAATTATACAAACACAGCAGCCATACTGAAATTCATAAGATACAGATGGCATTAAATGACCCTTTAAATCTTTCATACTTTAAAAATTTATATTATCCCATCATAAAGTTGTGTTATGTTTCATGGCAGTGTTGACAATAGTAAACACACAAACTGATCCTTTTTGACAAAACAACTGCATTAAATAAATTATTATACAATTATTAACAAGTTTTTTCTTTCTAAAACAAACACACTCCAGCGCACAGCAGGTAGCCTACAGTACTGACAAACTCCTCAAGCTTGTATTTCTGTCTTTAGCTGGTCAAAGTTATTATACAGACTGTAAAAATAAAAGCTAATATAATCAGACAGTGTGCAGCTTTAAGGAGCTGACGACATGTCTTCCCAGAGGAAATCAGGCCAATGCTCGTCCTGTCTTGGTTATAGCTAACAGTGCAGTTTAAAACGCCGGCTCTCAAAGGACTCTGAACCAAAGCTGCCATGAGCAGCAGATCCACAGGTCAGACCTGCCCTGATGGATGCTGAGATTAACATCTACAACATCTATATCATCCAGTTTTTAATAGGAGTTCATAGGAGAACATTTTCACCCTGCTGAAATGTATTAGAAATCACCCCCTTTCTCTGTGTGTTATCCTGTTTAAATCTGAACTAAAGACGAGTATGTGATGTTACGCTCTGCTGACATTCTGTGGGGTCAAAGGTCTTTGAACAGCGGGTGCTGCAGAGCCTGAGCAGCTGTGATTCTGGTGGCAGGGTTCAGGTCCAGCAGCTGGTCCAGCAGGTTGTAGGCCTCATCAGGGACTCTGTCCCAGCCCCGCTCATCGTCCACCTTGCAGTCTGTATCTGTGCTCTGCTCAGCGGGGTGAGTGGTTTCTGTTTTCCCTGAATGTTCCTGGAGGTTTGGGAGGGATGACGGACTGTCACCTGCTCCAGCTTTGTGTTTCTTTAATGTTTCTCCAGTGGGACGATGTGTGGGCGTCTCCTCTTGGATCTTGTGATGATGGGGGGCGGTGATGTCTTTGTTTTCGGGAAGTGGTGTGACTTCATCATCTGGCGATGGCCTCCGCCCTCTCAGCGTCTCGCAAAGCGTCCTGAGGTCCTGCCGAGGCAGCTCCCGGCTGCACACCACTGCCTTACCTGAACGAAGCACAACAGAGGAAAAGATCATTACACAGAGTTCATTGTTCCTACACAGAGTGTTTACATTAACACCTATATTAAAAAATATAACAATATTTCCAAATTTGATGAACAGCTTATTCTGTTTGAATATTCTGAATTAGCCTCATTCTGAAGGCGTTTCTTGAGTAAAACATGGGATGTCTCCAGGTGCAATCTGGGTTTTTATTCCACTTTATGACACCCATTCAGCTCTGTGTTGCTATGGTTCAAGTGCATATATTAACAGTTTGCAAGACATGGATAGAGATGCATGCCCAAAACTGTGTTGTGTCAGTCCAAGTACAGTGAATGTGTCTGTCACAGTGAATGTCCTGTTATAAACTGTAATTGGATTAATCTGATGACTTTTGTCTCGTAAAACACACTGACACACACCAAACGCTTTGGCAGCCTGGACGGTCTCTCTGGAGCCTCGTATGGTCATGATCTGAGTGAGGGCGATGAGGTCATCGCTGGCTTTGAAGAACGGGTAACGGCCACTGAGCAGCGAGAGCAGGATCACACCAGCTGACCACACGTCTATGGCTGAGGGGAAGACAAGAGAGGGAGCAACATCTGTCACAGCTACAGCGGGTAAAAAGAGTCCAGGTTGGATTCAACAGTAGACTTCTGCACAGCTGTCATCATATTTATGAAGCTATTCATCATTAATAACAGTCATGTCTTGAAATATTAACCTGTTCCTTGGTTGGGACACTTTGTGAGGACTTCTGGTGCTCTGAAGCCTGGGGTGCCTGCCCTGGGAGCCACCTGCTGCTTCCTTTATTATAAAAATAACATAAAGCACAAAACATAAATGCCTCAGGTTAATATTTATAATGACTTGTATTTGACACATGAGGAGTACAAATACATTTTTATTAAATCGATTAAAATCTGGTTCTACTCCTCCTCTGTTTGGATCTCTTACCGGGACATGCAGATGTTGCAGACACGGTCAGTGAGGTAGCAGTTACAGGTGAGGCCCTGCTGGACGCTCCTCTGAGGTTTCTGACTGCTGCTCTGTGTCCTGCCAGGCAGAGGGCCCCGGCCAGCTGATGAGAACCTTCGGTTGGCAGGGTCCTCTATTTTGCCAGGCTTTACCAGCTGAAGAAAAGATTTTTCAAAGAAAAAAAACAATAACTACATGTTTAAAGCAATTTGAAAAGAAATCTGGCAATAGCTGTAAAATGTATTAATTATCAATTAATTAACGATTTATTTGTCATTTCTATGGATTTAATAAAGTGAAAATAATTTTCTTAATCACTGGATTTAAATTGGATTTTGGACTGGATTTTACTTAAATTGTACTTTTGTCCCTCAAATACCTCTGCTTTAATAGCAGCTTGTTTGGTGGTTGATGGAGCTGGAGTGCAGCTGTTCAGACTCCTTTCTCCAAACACAGGTCTCGGCACTTTGCGTTGTCCTGCCAAATCCTAAAGAAAACAAACCAGAATGGCAAAATTAAGCTGGAGCCAACATAATGCAGTGAGAACAACTCAAACAAGTAAATCAAGAAACGGAATTCTTCACCCGAATTCAGAAGTCACACCAAACCACAAATGTACCACTCTGCTTTTACTAGACATGGAAGTCAAACACCCGTGAACATAAATAACTGACAAAGTGCAGACACCTTTGTGTGCTTCGTGCGAGAAGTGGAGGTGGTGACGGTTGGGGTGACAGAGCGTGCTTTTTTAATCGGTGCCTTCCGAGATGCTGAAGAGGACGTGGCAGTGGTGGAAGAGGAGGAGGAAGAAGCGGGTACAGTGGTGGACTGCTGCGGATGCACAGGTAGAGAGGTGGAGGCTGTAGTGGTGTTTTTGGGAGTGAGTCTAGGTGGTGCTTTGCTCCGCTGTGTGGTGTTCCCCGTGGATCCGCCACCTTTCTGTGATGTCCTCTGCCTCACCACCTTCAGCAACTCAATCTGAGTGTCCGCTGTCCCCTGAGCAAGGCCGAAGTCCACCAGCGCGTACCTAAACACACATTTTACAAAGTGAAAAACAGGACATAACTACCAACTACCACAGTTAACAAATTGAGCAGTTTAGCTTTAGAGACCTTACACTTGTTTTACTCTACTCTAGAGTTTTGTTTTTGTAAACCCTCAACTACTATACTCTCACTAATGTTTATTTTTCATTTGATTTGCTTGTTTATACATTTTAGTTCCTTGACTTTATTGTGAAGTGCATATATGAAAGGTGCTATATAAATAATTTTTTTATAATAGTAACAATATTATAAAATAAAATATTATTAAATGTTTTGTGTTTTCTGGGCCCTTACAGCATTTTAAAGCTGAAATACAATAAAACAAAAAAGAAAAACAAAACCTGATTTGTTGCCTTACTTCACCGGAAGTGAACTTTCCCCATTAACCGATAAAATGACAACTGAGACTAAAATACATTTGCTCACCTAATTTTCAGCATTCAACTTTAGAAAAGAAGGAATTTAACTTATCACACTGAGATTAAATTGTGCAGCTGCATTTATTTCAGAGGGATGTGACCACTCACAGTTTTTTGCTCCTGTTGTAGAGGAAATTGTTTGGTTTGATGTCTCTGTGAATGATCCCAAACTGATGGATGTGTTTCAGGGCCTTCAGCAGGTGATAGATGTAAAGACGGACATCTTCAAAGCTCAGGGAGCCAATGATGTCCTGGTGATTACATTTTAATTGGATCAGAGGTTGAAATTACTTTTCAGCAAACACAGAAACAAGAACTACATCATTATTGTGAGGGCATCAATACAAGAAACAATAATTGACTGAAAAGCATGATCTACATTCTTGACAGGAATGGACGATGTGAGACAAAGAACAGACCACAATAGCTTGATGCTCCATGTAGGGCATGACGATCACCACATGGTCCTCTTTCCTGAAGCAATACGTCACCCCCATCACACACTCCTTGCCTCTGCACAGTGAAAAAGGATAAATAGAATTCTAAATATGACACAGTGAGGCGACAGAACTACTTTCTGTGTTTCTCTGTGATGAGGTCAAGCTTTGCTTCAAAGAACCACATCAAAAAATGCATATAAATGCACACTAATTTCGTCAAACGGCTGCCTTTGCCAAACCAGCCATCAGTGTACTGATGTGCGTAGGTTCAGCTGAATCACACGTTAGACAAACAAGGAGCCCACACACCAATTTTCTACAGCATAAAAATAACCTTTTGGGAAAGAGATTAAGCACTTACGATACAAAAGAGTTCTTTGAGTCTCCATTTTAGAATTTTTTTAACTCACAACTCTTCCATATTTGTCTCTGTAGTGAATATACATCTTTAACCCTCCAACAGCAGCACATACAGTGGCTTTCTAAGGATTAGAACAGCCAGACAAGACAAGCAAGAATAACGGTCAGCATAGAGAAACAGTTATCTGACAGAATTATAAAAACTCTGAACAAACTATGAAGCTCCTTTTAATTGACCAAGGGAGGTAATACTAATTCTTTCATGACAATGTATAAAAACAGAGGAAGTGGAACATAAAGGGAAACAGAAGTCATTATCAAGAGTTTTTCAAAGACGTAGCGTACTTAACGGCAGCTTACAGTTTCACTTTAATGCACCACAGTCTCTGCTGGAGACGGAAATCAAAACAGAACTTGACTTTCTCCTGCTTCCCTCAAGTAACAGTAGCAGTTTGTTGTTCATATATCACTGGGATATATGAACAACAAACTACACTACATGGCTACAATAAATACCTACGGGGACACAAAAACGATGGTAGGTCATATTTGCATGCACTAAAACCAATAGATTTCTGTGGCATTTTGAAGGTAAAAAAAAGCCAGGCTGTAGCTGTATAGTACCCTTTTGCCACTGAGTGGCTCTTTGTGTTTTAATATTTATAGTTTGTTCAGCTGGCTTGTACAATAATTGATTGTTAATTAATATTAATTAAATTTCATTACATAAAAATCCAAAACAGTTATATAACCCTCGATACTATGAAGTAATGTCTCTGTTTTAAATAGTATAAATATATATTATATATATTAAATATAAATAATAGAGTTGTTGGGGGAAAAAAATCGATTTGAATTGAATCATGATCGGTAAAATCAATGTCCCATTTTGAAATTTGGATTCAGAGAAGCTGGCATCCATGATAAAACCAACATAATTAGACTCACCCAGCGACAGTGAGACACTGAAGCTCAGCAGCGATGCGTGTCGGATGGCTGGTTGGGATGAGGTGCTTCAGGGCAAACATCTCTCTCCTCCCATCCTGCAACTGAGCCTCACCCAGGTAAACTGAACTGAATGTACCTGGTGCAAAGAAACACAACATAAACACATCACCTTCTACTGCCCAGAAAAAAACTAAAGAGATCTATGAGACATAAGCAAACAGTATATAGTTGTAGACTTCAAAGGTGTGCATAAAGTTACGTACCTTCTCCAATTTTGTCTATGATGCGGAATACCTTGGCCAGCTGAGGGACGGCTTTGTAGAGGATTTCTATGTCTATTTCCACATCTCCTGAAAGAAAGACAGAAAAAAATATATATATATATTTTTTTTTTTAATTCATTTTTTAAATCCAATGATTTTTTTTTTATATTTCATTGCTTTTCCAATCTAAACATCCAACTTACTTGAGACCTTGCCTCTCCTGTGACTTCTGGCAGATTTAATAACACATCCATCCGTCCTGATGCCATCAGTACAGGCAGGTGACAACTCCATCTAAAACAGAGACAGAGAAGATCAAATAAAGACTGGTAACTGCAACACTAACATACAACGATCACCATGGATGAAACGAGGTACATTTACTCATGTAAACCCAAGTACATTATTATGGTGTACTTCTTACTCTGAAGCTTTGCTTTGCTTTTATTACTCTTTCAATGTTCACGTTACTTAGCATATTCAGCGTTGTTATGAGCAATGTATGTACAGTTAAAGCCCCACTTTTGCCATCTGCCACATGGATACTTACATTAAGCCTTCTAAATGTATTGTAATGGTACCAATTGTAATATTAAAGCATGGCTCTTAGACTAACTGGCGATTTCTACACAGAAGTACATCTCTTTTTTTTACTGAAGTAATATCTGCCTGATTTTTACACCACTGTAAACGTTACAAACGTTAGAAACTGGCATATTAACAACAGGAAGCAATGTTAAAGTGGATAGTGAATGGAGAGCCCTGTTCGCGTGATGAAGCGATGGGTTACTGGCAAACTGCCTGTCAGATGGATCGGCATAGTTTACCACTAATTCAAGTTTTCCTAAATACAACAGAACTAGCATGCTACTGTAAGCTACAGGCTGTCAAGAGCTAACCACAGCCTGTTGAGTAAAACAAAAAAAACTTACCGCTTAAATTGTTAAGTTGTTGTTGTTAACTAAAATAATCCCTCAAATAAAGTCTTAATGACAATACCATGTAGTCATGAGCTCATATTTTATCAGTGGAAACCTAAACCTAGCAATTTATCTCGGTCTGGAGCTGAATTTAACAGCTTCTTCTGGCTTTATCTGAAGCTTTTCCGCCAGCAAACTCCGCGCTAAAAGTGACGTCACTGAAATGTCGCGTCACACTATCACAAATCGCGCGAGATCAGGGAATGGGGAAGAAGAAAACTATTCCTGGTTACACATGATGTTGCCAGTAATATAGATAATAATATTGAAGGCAAAAAAGTAGCTGATTAAAGTATTTTATAACTAAACAATGTGATAATGATGTTGCATTTTTTTTATTTATGAATTTAAATGTAGCAATAAAAAATATTTCTTGATGGTTTCCAAAAGACAAAAGATTCACAACAGAAATAAAAACAAAACAAATCATATGATATGAACACACCAAGCTGGGGAGCAGTGGGCAGCATTGCCTTACTCAAGGGCCATGCACTCTGAGACCTGTCAGTCCTGGGAGTCAAGCTGGCGACCCTACTGTTGCAAGCCAGATTCCCAAACCTCTAGGCCACGAGCTGCCCCTTTTTATAAACAAATTATGGATGTGAGCAATATGTGAAACTATTTATTAATTAGACAAACAAAAATGATACTTTATATATGTACTGTATGTTTCAGAATATTTTTTAACCCCTGAGGCCTGGTCCATAATTATGTTAATGTGGACCCAAACCTGCATATAATTAAAACTGTGACCTTCAGATGTACATTTATTTGACAGATCACTTAATGTACAATATATTTACACACCTGAAATGATTGGCAAAAAATACAAAGCTACTCCTAATAAAACAACAGTGTTGAGGATGTCATCCTCAAAAACCACACAGAATCATCCAATAAACACAAACTTTATTTAATTAAATAAATAATGCATTAGTAACAATTGGAACTAACCTTGCAAACATGTGTTTAATTTATTTGATTTAAGTGAACATAAATAATAACATAACTCTAAGACGATCAACAACTCGAAATATGAACACAATCCAGAAAACCCTTTAAGTCAATGGCATATTTATGGCAACGTTGGGCAAGCACAACTTCTAAATTATACCATCAAATATCCCAATGAAAGTTTCTTCCTCTCTGCAGGTGGTGGCGAATACACAGTGTAAAAAAAAAAGAGGGGGGTTAATCGGCTGAAAATATTTACTAAAGTCAAGAGTATTTTTTACTCAGGCAATAATAATGTAATGTTTCAAAAGCCTTGTTATTATTACTCTTCTACCTTTTGTTGACAGATGAGCTGGACGGGACACTCATTGCTGAGAAGAAATCAAACCTTCTGGTTAGGGGGGTGATGTGGGTCTCATTCTGCTTTGGGAAGGTTTCTGGTGTTTTTACTGTGATCTCCTTGCTGAAGATATTCTGTCTCTGCAGAAGAAGAGAAGGGTAGCAAATACATTAAGAGACCTCAACAAAATATTGCTGCCCAAAAAAGAGAATATTCCATCAGAAAAAACTACTTAAGAATTGTGCTGTCTACTATGTTTTGTTGACATATAAATGTACTCGTGCGAATTGTTATTTATTAATTGAGAAAAACAAAGCAGAGAGTAAAATGTGCAGGATGTTGACATGATGGAGCTCCTCACTGTGTTTCTCATCAACAAAACAAATCAATAGTATTAAGTAAAATGAGTAACTGTGTAAACTCTTTTCCATGTATATAAATGTAGCCTTCAAACTGCATAGATCACTACACAAGCCCACCTTTTTATTCCAGTCAAGTGTGAGTCTGTTCTGTGGTCTGACTGTGAGCAGAGAGGGTCCTGGTTCCCTGATTGCAGGGTTTAAAATGGGCAGAATCGACCTAAAAAACAAAAACGACATGATGAAACCTCAATCGGCAATTGTGTATTTTATTTACTTATTTTAGTGTTTGAGAAAAACAATTTCACCAACTGAGTGTAATTTATCCAGGCCTTACCTGAGTGGTGTTCTCGCAGGGGTTACACAGGGTTTGACCTGTGACTGACTGAGGAAATCCGTTGCAGGTGTCCCAGCAAAGCCTCCACACACAAAAAAGCAACAATGAAGTCTTAACAAGATCTAAATAAAGCTGACAAATTTAATGTTATTTAAACTCTACTCTACCTGGCGTGTTGCAGTCAGACTGCTGGGCGGGAGGTTCAGCATGAGTCAGACATGAAGCCAATGACGTCTCACTGGCATGCACCAAGTTCTCATCATCAAAGTCGTCCCAGTCGTCCCATTCATTTCCAAGGTCAAAGGTGACAGTTGGTATTTGTGAGTATGAAGCATTTTCGCAGTGAGCAGCCTGCTTTGACACAGAAGTTGACCTCTTCGAATAAGCTGAGCTGGTCGTATTGATCTGGTTTAGAAGTGGTTTATGGTTCTGACGCACGCCAACACTGGGTCCTGGGTTCACCCACACTGAGGAATTAAACACAAAGGAATGAATAACACATCAGTGTAACTGCACTTTAGGCTTTCTTAGATTTAATAGGAAAAAAAGTGTTTCTTAGAACAATGATGGCCTGCTTTGCATGTTTCTTACAATTCAATGCAAAATTGAAAGAACATGTTTAAAAACTGATGCTTTAGACGATAATAAACAGTCAAAAGTTAAGACACACTCTCTTATTCAGTGCTTTTTCTTTTCTTTCAAATTCTTTAAAAAAATGAAGATTAATACCGAAGAGCTAATAACTATTAAAGAACACATTTAGAATTATGAAGTTAAATAAACTGTCAAACAAAAAGAATATGTTTTATATTTTAGTTTCTTAGTAGTAACCAACCTTTGTTTTGGTGAATTATTGGAACACTTCATTAGGAAATCACCTGGAAGGGTTTTTCAGTTGTGCCCTGGGCACGTTATTAAGAGGTGATTTGAGAAATTATGGCACTACGTACCTTTAATTGGGGCAAATAAACATTTCTGAATTAAACTGAATTGTACTGATTAATGACATAAATGAAATAAGCACACAGTGTTGAAACACACATTTATCTTTTTCTTCCAAGGGAATTTTTTTTCTGCTTTCTGCTATTTATAAAGTTGCAAGTCTTCCTTTTGCAAATCAATGGAGTCTGTATAGAAATCTAATTAAAATCTGTCTACTTGATTTATGTCTCCAAAAAAAAAATGCCTATTAAATCTGATCCAATAAATTATGCATGGTCTTATCTTCCCCAGCTTTAATTCTCCAAACTGTGTGTCATAGTTAATATTCCAGTAGAGTTTTACAGTATGTGCCTCCTACTGGGTCTTCCAGATGGACACAAAAATATCAATGTTTCCACTAATGTGATGATAAACGAAGACATCAGTCTTGTGATGAGTTTGAGTTCAGTGGTTTAACAATACCTGGATGTTGAGCTTGAGATGCAGCAGGTGTGTGAACCACATCATAATCTGAGTATGAGAGACAGAGAAATAAACACATCATTGGCTGTGTGACTGTTAAAGCCCCCAGTGTTAGCGACTGTGATGTTTACCACTGTCAGCATCATCCAGCTGAACTACGTCTGGCAGTTGAAGGCAGTCTTCTCCAGTCAGATCCACAGTCTCAGTGCCACTTCCTCCATACCTTGAAAAAATAAAATAGGACATATATATGTAATTTAGCACCAGGACATCTACTTTTATTGTCACACTTTGTCAGAATTTTATTTGCAGTGGTTGTTAAGGGCCCCATTCCAAAAGTAACACTTGAATCAAAGTTTAAAACCAATACCAGTTGACAGAAGGCAGTCTTTCTTTGGCTTTGTAAGAAAACTGCTGCATGTTGACATACACAGACTCCTCGCTCATTTTCATCTGAGGAAACAAATAAGAAAGGCACTTTTGTTGTTTGTCAAAGTACAGTTATGTTCGTCACGAAGATTACATTTCACACAGTGGTATACAAACACATAGCAATGCACATCCAGGTTGCTAATTTATACTTAAAGTATGATAACATGCCCTGGACTTTTGACAAAATGAGCACAGAAACACACATATTTTATTAAATCTGTATAGTTCTGCACCTGTAAACAAACTATTTCTTACTATTAACTATTTCTAATAGCTTTTATAAAGTGCATATCTACATGCCTAGACACTGGTATTTATGGGATGCACTGACTTGATGCACATGCATTTTAATACTTTTTTTAATGTGTAAATGATGGACTGAGTGATATTATGACCAGTGTTGAGTTGACAGTGACTCATCAGCTTTTTCTTGCAGAAGTGTTTTTGTTTTTGTCTTCTTTTTTTTTCTTTTGGGGGGGGGGGCGGGGGTATAAGTGCAAATTGCTGTGTATCCCAGATGAGGTTGAGGACAGTGCAGACTTAGGTTTAAATCTTATAATAGACAGATAACTTTATGGATTTAACTTCAAAAGGTGTTTTTCATTGGTATACAATGCAGGCTTGTACAGCCTTCAGAAATGTTATCCTCACCTTGAGTCGTTTCACAGGAGTCTCTGCAAGTGTGTCACTCCGGCTCCTCAGGTCTTTCAAATAGGAAGAAAAACTGGACTCTTGATTTGCTGACCTCTTCCGTGCAGTTACGCCGACTTTACCTTGGGGGTAGAGAGGAGAAAACCTTTATAATCTTAAGTATAGCAAAGCTGAGTAAAAGTACACAGTGAAAGACAAAGACTTACAGCAGTCGTGGCCACAGAGATCCTTATTCTTACAGAAGTGGTTGCACTGTCGTTTATTGCCTACATCTGATAAAATAGAGGGGGAACAGCATTGTAAATAACCTGATATGGAAAACATACTGTATCGATATAGAAAATTCCTAACTCATTTTAACACATTGATCCACATAACACAGTGGAGTGCCTTCGTTAGTAGCAGATTTGGCGTTTTCCCTCTGAGTTACGGCCTGGTCTGTAGATGCTGGTTTCAGTGCAGAGTGCTGCAGTCTCTGTCCAGGCGAATTATACGGTGTGCTGTATGGATTATCGGCTCCAAACCTCTTTGCTCCAGAGTAGTAGATGTTGAACTTCTGTTGGATGTCCAGGCCCACTAAGGAAAAGGAAAAAATAGACAGTATAGGCTCTTGCCGCATTAATGGACACTCCAGTTCAAGATTCTGTTGCCAGAATGTACAAAAAACACAATCTGTATAAGTGGACATAGCCTTCAGTTCTGAAAAGTGAAGGCACTGCTGAAGTGGGTCTCTGAACTGCATTTTCTTGTATGGTCAGCAGGGTGTCCACTGGTTGACAAACAAAAGTTACATTAATATACATATATCTATGAGAAAATTACTCTACTTCTCACTTAATTTATTACCCCTGGAAGCATTTTCTAATTTGTTTATGGTCTCTAGTTTCAAGCCTTCAATACATTATGATGTTCATTTTGTAAAGTATGGTCCTATTAAGAGTAAAAAAGACAAAAGGTATGCTTCTGGATGTGGCTACCTTGCCACTGACAAGTTTCTACCACAATTGCCCATCCATCTGGACAGCATGTATATTACCTTGTGTATAATTAGTACCCCAAAGAATGTCACAGTTAATGTTGACGACTGATGCACCCTGCTAAACAAGCTAGCACAAGCATTAGCTGATGACTCAGCATTTGCTAGACTAATGTTATATGGCCCTGCTTGGCTGTTTAACCTCTTTCTGTGTTAAATGCAAAGTTATTTCAATGATTTACCGTATTGTGAGCTGATGAGATTAACACTGATCTCCTCTCCTTTCAAGGCCTTTGCAACCTCGATCTTCTTTGACCAGCTACCGCACTTTAACAAAACCAAGTCCCTGGAATAAAATCAGTCTGTTAATATTCTCAAACCAGGCTCTGTATCTTTTATATGATTATAGAGAAGGGAGGTTGTGTGAAAGAAACAGCAAGTAACCACAAAAGACAGCAGTCAGCAGGATTTCTTTTCCTCACGTTAGTTTGTGTAGGAAAACCACAGCGTTGTCAGAGTTCCCGATTATCAGGGTGACATAGTGGTGGTCTGGAGCTGTTCTCCTGGAAAGCAACTGTGCTTGGTTTTTTAGATTCACCTTTACCACGATCTCCGCCAGAGCACAGCTATACCTGGGAAGCTGAAAAGTACAAAGATAAGAAAAATCTCTCTCCCGATAAAAGCTCTTAAGTCTGTTTCACAAAAAGCAATAGATCAGTGACATCATATGAAGTCATTGTCTCACTGATAATAAAAATCTGCAGTATCCTTTACCTGCTCCAAAGTGACTTCATATGTTGGGAGATTTATGACAGATTCTCTGATTTGGTTGCCAAATGGTGGATGTCTGTTGAGAATCTGAATCAAATTAATAAAGTTAGAAATTACATCCAAGTACTCCACACCATGTTTTGTTTTTAATTATGATGCAGACTGACCAGCTCAAGCTCTCTGGCGTTGGTTTGCTCTATTTTGCTGAATGTGGTGAGCCCGGCATTCACCATGGCAGTTGACAGGGTCTGGCCTGAAACACACAGTGTTTATTATCAAATGTTGATATTTAGCCAAAAACTGCAAATGTGTCTATTTGGAAGAATGTTCGTTTTAATGTGTCATGCATGTGAGCAGCATTAAGATTTCCATCCTCATTTATGTGCTGTGTTTACATTGATTTCACAAAAGTTGCTGTATTATGCTATGTGTATTCACCTATCTTCTCCAGTTGTTTTGAAACAAAAGGCGAGTTTTCCCAAAGCTTTGCTCTGAAGCACTTTGCCAGGATCAGGGAGTTGAGCAGAGCGGAGAAACCAGTTTTGGATTGGTGACTCAGGAACTCTGACAGGCCTGACAGGTTCAAAATACAATCAATGTTTTTAAAATATCAAATAAAACATGGAGCACGTTCTTTATTTCTTATCTCTACAAAACATACATTTGCTGATGCGCATCCCATTCCTAAAAATCTTTGCTGTGTCTTGTGTAAGTCCAAATTCTTGGATTGAGATGGAACCCAACTGGGCCTGAATCAAGCTTCAAACAGGAAAACAAACATACATTCACCTGAGTGAACAGTCCATAAGAAACCTATAATATATACATTTTGGACTACAATCCATGAACTAGCATTGTATTTTTATTCAACACTGCTTGTCCACAGAGACCACACTGAATAAATAAACCTACCAGTTCACTTTCATCTCACTGGTTTTGATCTTTCCCTCAAGGGGAAACCTGGAAAAAATAGAACCATCTAATTTGCAATGGCTTGTGTCTACCATCACAGAACAATTCAACACAATACATTTAGTACCATACATAGAGTTATTATACCGTTTAAGCAATTATGAATCCTGAAAATATGACTGACCTGATAGTGATCCTGTTCTTGTCCCTGTTCAAGGTGTTCAGAGACCTCTTCTCATTCATTCTCAACTGAATGTCGCTGAACTCTCTGCTCTGTGACACTAAGTCAACCTGTACATACAGGAATT
>JAOWBC010000115.1:14348539-14368925 GCA_028566105.1 Hypoplectrus providencianus
TGGATTATATTTTCTTAACCATAACATTCACAATGATTTCCTTGTATACAAAATGTCACTTTATCTGGATTTTATTGATTGCTGTGAACTCTGAAACTTACCAGGTCAGACAGGTTTTCAGTGCCGGACACTTTGCTGAACTGTTTCATGGTGTCAAATGCAACACAATACCGAGCCATCAACCTGCCGCCCTCTGTGAGGAACAAACACAAACCACTGAATAGTTTCCTTTTTTGAATATAAGGTTTAAAAGGAAGGAGGAGTGCAGTTACAGTAAAGGTAAACATGTCTCCTACCTCACTGCATATCAGTTAGAAGCAGAGACATTTTACTAGACTCACAAAGAGACCTTCTCAATCATCAGTGTGTCAACTGTATTTTCTATTTCTATTTTGATATAATTGTGAAAGCAATTTTCGAATCATTTTAACTTATTTCCTCTCTACCTGTTGGTTTGATGTTGATATCCTCATCCATGTTGATCAGACCAATAAAGGACAGAGCGTTGAGGTTTTTCAGACAGAGCTCTATGAAGAGAATATAAATCAAAACAGCATGAAACTACAACAGTATGGTGGTGCCATTAGTGTGCACGATTAATCAAAACAAGTCAAAGTACAGACAGAAGAACATCTTGGATGATAAATGACTTCAGTAACATTGTTTTTTTTATTAATCACTGAAGTATCACCTTAATAACAACATGCCACATTTGTGACTTCAAAGAGAATAAAAACACTCATGTCCCACCTTGTAGTTTGGCTTCGATTCCATATCTGTCCGAGCTGGTGGAAAACCCTGAAATTGGATTGGATTTTACACACAGTAACGATGGACACTATTTCTGATACATATTATTGTCCGCATGTTTCAATCCCTCACCGTAGTGTGCGGGGTTCTTAAGGGCTCTGATGTAGAGGAAGGTGGAGCGTATCCAGTCCAGAGCCATGTTGACATCACTGATGGTCTGGAGAACAATCTCTGCATTCAGGTGCTCCACCAGGTGACTGTGTAAGCTGGGGAAGAAAGGAAGAATACTGTTTGTACTACTGTATAACCCCTCCAATGGGAAACAAGAGTGAGCCTGAGAGAAGAGAGAGCGCTGTGATACCTGCTCTCAATGATTTCCATCCCATTCATAAGTGTCATATACTTGTCTTTGGTTTGGATCTTGGTCATGATCACTGCAGTTGCTGATGTGTCAAACTAGAGGAGGAAAGGTTTGTGTTTAATCTGTGCATCATACTAAAAACTAGCTGTTACTATCTTTCTTACTTCATTTATTGTATTTCAGTAAATGTTTTTTCCATACCAGCTGCAGAAGTTTATGGTTGACTTCAAAAATCAATTTAGAGAAATGTACCTCTTGATAACATGAAAGACTAGAAAAATCGGAAAATGTGTTCTGTTATTATTCTGCCATTACTTGCGGCCTTCCAGCTCGGCCTATCATCTGCAGCAAGTCTGCCTCGCTGTACTCCTCACAGGAGCCTGCCACATACTGCATGGTGGACTTGATCACCACCAGATGAGCTGGCAGGTTCACCCCCATGGCCAGAGTCCTGGTGGTAACTAGGGTATAAACAATCAGATCACTCCTCTGAAATACAGTGTAACAGCAGGCAGTAGACTTTTCTGATTATTTTGCACAAGTGAGGTAAATGTTGTGGTACAGGGGGAATAAGAAAAATAACATTCACAATAAATAAACAAATAATAAAGTGTGTTCAGATCTGCTTGTGAGCTGCTTTTAATATACTGCTTAAACACAAACTTTCTTTTTCACTTAGTTTTCAAACAGAATAAAGATTTAATAGCCTTATTTGTTAGGATTCCTCAAACTGGTGCTGTCATTTGTTATTGGTGGGAAAATGCTGTATATTTCTATTGGCATAGAAACATACCAGCATAGGTAATTATACTCATTGTATCTGCAATTTATATTTTAATTGTACAGGCATTTATGTGTGCTTTTGATACCACCTTGCAGTTACCAAGCCTGGGCAATATTTCAACGGCTCATTTGTTGTAACCTGTGACACTCGTCTTTCCGGTTTCCCCGCTCTTCTGTGTACCAACACAATAAAAACACTGGAACTTTTAAACCATTCTTTCCTTTAAATAGTTTCTATGTAATTTCTATTCGCTCCTGTCAATTGTTTCTCAGTTTACTTCAGTTTGTAAGTCTGTTTTTTATGTGTAAAATTATCAGTTTAATGTTGCTTAAACAATATATGCTGTTCTACATGCAGGGGGGGGGTGAACTTTCTCACTCTCCTAATTCATAATGTGTGGACACAAGCACTCTCACAAAGAGATCACAGGGATAGATGGCAAGATGGAGGCTGGGTTTGTAGGAGGAAAGGGAAATATTTTAAATCATATCTAGAATCCATTTTTAGGAGAATAGAAAACTAAACTAGTGACAAATAAAGTCTCACAGAGGACAGGTAGGTCTCCCAGAGTGAAGGCCTCTTCTATCAACTTCCTGTCAGACAGGTCAACTCCCGCATGGTGGTATCCAACTCCTAACATCACCAGATCTGGACCACAAATACAACAGTAAATAATGTCATACAGCTGATAATTACAGCAACGACCAAATCACATCCACATCTACTTTGTCACTGGTGAGTCATGACAATAAGGTTTAAAAAGGAAACCCACCTCTCAGTTTTGAATCCAAGATAGAGTTTGCATATTTCATCAATCTAAACAGATTAAGAAGTAAGAGAAAGTCAAACTCAAACTCTCAGCTAAAAAGCAATAAAATGTTTTGATGAATTGTTGCATATGTGAAACCTGTGGGAAACATACCTTTGCTTGTGCTCAAAGCTCATAATGAAGCGAGCATCCTTGGCGAGAACTGTAGCTGACTGCTGGACTCCTTTCCTTGTCGAGCAAAACTACAGAATATCATAATTATCAAATCGTGAATAAATCTACAATCTTATTCAATGACACAAGAAAACCATGAAAGGAAGCTACTATGTAAACAAGAAAGAAATGGAAATTCAGCCGACTTAATTTCCCCACCCACCACCAGTGCAGGCTTCTGGTCAGAGTACGTTTGTATGATGTTGGCCATCTTGTAGTTGAGCGAGAGGTCAAACTTGAACTCTGATTGGTTCGAGCTGCAGGGAAAACCCAGCACCACCTTCCTCAGCTTCACAGGTCGGTGGCTCTCGTCCATGTGCAAGTATGTGGCTGGACCATTCTCATTAGACAGCCAGTCTGCGATCTAATAACAGAGAAGACAAAAGAAAGATCTGATTACGGATTTACACTGAGATAGAGTGCAAACGAAGACAGCAGCAATGCATTACAGTGCAGTGACTCAGTGAAGTGTCGTTCTCAATTAGCTGCTATATTTAAGCTTTGTTCTTACTTAATCACATAACATATGAATCATAGGCATTCTTTTGTTTTGGGCATCATTACGAAATAAATCCATATCAAGCATTCAGAATATTGTAATTCAAGCAGTCTGAGAGAAAACTAGACTGCTGTTCCTTCTCTAAGCTCCTTTTTTCAGCCTTTTAAAATTGTAGCCATGATGAGGGACTTTGGTCAGTCATAGGTCAATTCAGAGTGAAAGTAGTCCAATTCATGCTCTGTAAGTGCAGGTCCGCGTGCATGTACCTTTAGCTAAAAATGACAAAAACTTTAGTGCTGCGGCTTTAAATTCATGTTTTGTTGCTAGCTAGATCCTTGAATCAGGATATGTCACCTCAATGATCTTTACAGGGCCACATATATTGCAACAAAACATTGCAAACATCAGGATCACAGACAAGATCAGGATTACTAAATGATTATTTGTACGCGTTACTGCATTAAGCATATATATATATATATATATATATGCCCATGCTTATCCTGTGGGAGGGGCTAAAGGACAGAGAGTAACAGGAAGGAGACTATTTCCAACCTTTGCCCTTTATTTCTTTTCCAGAAACTGTCTTCCAAAGGTTTAACTGATAAATCTGCCATTTGCATTTTCTTGTCATAAACTAATGTTTGCTGTGGTCTCTCTTAGCAACTTACATCAGAGATGTTTGGTATAGTGGCTGATGCTGCCACAAACCTCATAGAGAGACCTGTCCCTGGATCCTGTGCTGTTCTGAAAGCATTCACGGCCTTCATGCGGCTCACAACCACTTCAAGCGTTGCACCACGGGTTGCATCCTTCACCACATGAACCTGGAAGAGCAAAATGGTTCATTATCTTCTAAAACTGCACAAACTGATTATTTATATTTATTTATTTTTAGTATGTACATTTGTTTGTTGTACAGTTGTTTTTAGATAGATTCTGAATTTTACTCTATCTAGCCATCTTACAGTCAGCTTTAGAAAGATATTTAAGGTTCAACAGAGATGAAACTACATAGACAGGTAGTGTGCACACTCATAATACATAGTACCAGAACATGATGTACAATATTTTTTTAATGGCTGACCTCAAGTGAAACAAAGTGCTGAGGGCGGAGGCTAATGATGTACTATTCCTCAATATGGCATAATAAAACACAACTTGGATGGTACATCTTCTAGCACATGAGTGCACAGTGAGTATCCAGAATTATGCAGGCAGATGAGACAATATGAACACTGAAAAATGAGCCTGTGAAAAAAATAACTGACCTCATCGATAAGGAAGAGCCTGACCAGCTGCAGCAGACAGTTGTCCTTCCATTTTCTTGTCATGCTGTCCCACTTTTCCTATAAAAACGTTAAATACAACAATATGCACTCAAATGAAACTTCAGATCTCAGATTCGCATCTTTGCTGCATTTGTGTAATTTAGAGGTTACACACAGGTGTGGTCAGGATGATGTGGGAGTCCTGAATCTCAAAGAAGTCATCGATTTCTGTGTCGCCTGTCAGTTCCTTACAGTTCAGCCCCAGTGGTCCAAACTTCTTCTTCCAGCTCTCAAAGCACTGACTGCAGAGAGCTTTGATCGGGGCCACTGGCAGAGTCAAACAGTGCATATTTTTACAAGGCAGTTTTCTGCACCTCAGAAAAAAATATTGTTACAATGTGGAAATGATTCACCAAGCAATCCAGAAGAAAAATGTGGTGGTGAAAACCTGTTGAGTTTGGTGAATCGAAACTAACAGTTTAAATAACCAAAGTCAAAAAGTCAAAGTCAAAATATATCATAAACTTAAAACAATAATGATTATTTCAGGTGGGCTCTTTTTTACATGCTAAAATACTTTTAGCTGCTTCCCCACAGCAGTCTATGCTTAGCTTCTGTCCCAGAACAGCTGCCTGCTTATCTAAACTGGGAGCATGCTACCTGCCATCTACTGTAGGGAAACAACTGAACATGGGTACAAACCCTATAAAACCCAACATAAAAACAATGTCAATGTAGCTTTATTTATTTGATTTAGTATTATTATTTTCTCCTCCTGGTTAAATTTGATTGAATTTAAATTGACATGGAACACACTTTGTTCAAACGAGCACTGGCATAAACAGAAAAGATGTGCAAGTATGTGTTTTTATAATCAGTTATAAATGAAGGAAAAGTATTATGTCCTGTTGTCCTGGGAATAAAGAAAATACTGTTTCAGGAATTATTCTAAAAAATGTTGTTTGAATCATTTCCCCCAATACTGAAACTGAAAACAGAACTTTTTAGAACTATTTTAAAGCTGATCTCAATCACAGATCAGATACACCAATCATTTGTCTTTGTTAACATTGCATAGGTCATAACCTTGTAATTCATTCATTATATGAATATATGGTCAAGATAATGTTGTGCTCACTGTAGACAGCTTTGACATTGCTCCAGGGCTCTGAGGTCTCCATTAACAGGCGAATGATGGCCAGCTCAAACAGCACTGTTTTACCAGATCCAGTAGGAGCACATGCCACAAAGTTGTTACCTGTGTAAAGAACCTGTAGACAAACAAAACAAAATGCACTCCAGGAGTCACAGTTTGTGCTTTAATAACGAGATAAAATTGTTCATGTTATTCATAATCCTCAACGTTCTGTTTACAAGGGCTTTTTTTTACAAATGCTTACGTCATCTAGTGCTTTTGACTGAACGTAGTTGAAAAAGGGGAACTCGTTGAAAACGGATCTGAACTTGGCTGCTGTGTTATCGTGATTCAGGAAATCAGACCACATGACTTATGAAATTCCATTCTAGTAGAATTCAAACACCGTCCAAAACTGTGTTACCTTGTACAACAACAAAAGGATACGTATTTCAGAGACTGGTCGCAAAACTCCAGACTCAGAGAACCCTGAAATGAAAACAAAACATACTTTCATCTTAATTACACTCTCACCGAAGAAGCTCAATCCTACCATGGTGGTAGAATATCTCACATTTTTGTAGGGTATTTCATATCATGGTGAATGTAAGGTAAAACTGTAAGATTACTGTGGACCACAAAGGCTTCTGCTGTTATTGTGTAGGGCTTCTACTGTTTCACAATTCACCACCTAGTGACCAGCACGTTGCATTACAATGGAGCGGTCAACGAGGGGAGCTCACCTCATTTCACCTCATCACACCCAAACACAATGTGGCAGCTGCTGCCTTGGCAAGACAGGGGCATGCTCATTAGCTGCAGCACGTTACAGAAGCTATATGAGTGTTATTTGGTAAACCAGTCATAGACTGTGAGCACAGCGGCTGCCTGTGACTGTGTCAGTGCAGTGCACCACCTTGTATGCAAAGCGGCTGAGGCGTCATGGGCGGAACGAAGGCTCTCTTTGTGCCCTTGTCCTGCATCTCAGCATGTGCCGCCTGCTGCGGGGGTCGGCCACTCGCTGCAGATGAGCCCAGAGAAGGGGGTGAGAAGGGGGGCTTGGGGGAGAAAGGAGGAGCTGCCTGGCTAACTGTCGCCCGTGGCGGCTGAAGAGGAGGAGGCACTGTCGCTATGGTAACCGGACTGAGAAAAGTTTGAGGTCTGGATGCTGTCTGGCTGCTGCTGCCTCTGAGGTCATCTGTGTTTGACGAGTCACCTCCACTGTTCAACACCTGAACCTTGAACAAGCTGTTGTGGGAGGGAGGGAGGATACAGAGGGTATAAAGAATTGATAGAGGAGGAAGGTAGAACAAGATAGGGAAAAACTATTGTTGCTGCTGCAAGCTTGAAGGCTGATCTAAAGAAACAACATTTCAGGGATGGTTTAACATCTTTTCACATTATTCTTATGAACTGAACTGATGTTAAAATTAAGCTTCTTCATGATATACTGATAAACATTTAAGCGATTACAGGGATTTAAGAGTGAATCAGTGCTACATTAAATTTCTGGGTGGCAAAAAACTGAAATCACGGCTTTAACATTGTGAATCATATCAGCCCTGCTCATTTAAGTGGGACTGATATTAGGCATCTTTTTTCTGCCTCAAGGCCACATATCAATCTGTGGCAGTTAAATACTTTGAAATCAGAAACCTGTTACTGCCATCAAAAGAAGACTTCCTCTCATCTTTCAAAATATACAAGATTTACATGCCAATTATTTCCCAATGCAGATGTTATTTTCTTAAGAACAAATAATGGACACTTGCCTTCTTCGTAGAGGTGGACTTTTGCCGCAGTCCAGAGACAAAAACCTCCTGTTGATGGCTGCATGACCTGAGTCCTGTGGGGTTTCATCTCCCCTTTTGCCACTTTGACAGGAGGCACCCTGAGAGTAATCCTTCAACCCTTCATCTCCCCAAAGGCCATCACATCTGCTGGTGCTACTGCTGCTACTCAGGGTGTCTTCCATCTCTTTCCCATCATGGTAATAACAGTAAGGGCTGCTGATTTTTGATGGTAAAAGCTTAAGGCCAGCTGATCCTGTAAAAGAAGGCAGTAAGGTCTTGGGTCTCTGCGAGAAACCTGTGAATATTGTTGAAGAGGGTGAGTGTTTCATCAAACAAAGTTGTTGACAGCTATAATTTGGTGCTTTTTTTCTCATGTGATTCACAAAATTACAGATGACAGTCTATGATTGTATAAACCATATACCTTTCCATTTATGATTGTGAGAATATATCATACAACCCAGATCCGGTTTGTTAATGCCAGCCAAGGAAAATTGGGAAAGCTTTCAAGCCTATTCAAGCTATCGTTTCAGTGAGTCACAGTGTTAAATTTAGTCAGGCTTCAATAGGCCAGAAACTGAGCAGTTTACTCAAGTCAAGTGAAAAGGAATTCACCCTAATCCAGAGCACAACATACTGTATAGGGTAGAGAGTGACTCTGCCTCCTTCTGCATATCCTGAGTGGCTGGAACCTGAGAAAACGATGGAGGCACTTCCAGCTGCCATGGGCTGACCTCCTGGTGCAGTGGTTTTCTATCCAAGGCAATCCAGAGATGAAAAAAAAATAATTTAACAGTGAAAGGCAGAACTGCGAGAGATGATTTGGGCCATTTCTTTTAACTCACACTTTGTGGACCATGGGTTTCTCAAAAAACAGATTTTCCAGGGACAAGGTGCAGTCATCAGAGTCCAACATTTCTTCAGATAATGTAGACACACACGCATTTGACTGCAAAGCAGGGCACTGTTAATCAGTTACTATGTGTCTTGTTTGGAACACAAGGGTACATAGACAAAACAAGAGATACTTATGAGTGCACTAATACTAATATTTGTACATATGTTGTTACAATAAAAACGCATGTGTGTGTGAAAAGCTATTGTTGCTGGGATCTTTTTGAACTAATGTTTTGGTGTGCTCTAACAAGACAAACATGAAAGATGGTTTCCCAAGTTGATATCATAAAAATAAACACCAGGGTGCAAAAATTGAACCTCCAAAACATTTTATGTTAATTATGCTAACAATTGGGAAGTGTATTATTGAAACTATTTAGGAATTAAAGAGAAAATACTCTCTATAATATATTTTTGGACACACACACAAAAATAAAATGGAAATGTGGCTTTCTAACTATAGTTAGCAATAGCGGTTAGCTTAAGCATCTTATATAGGTACTTAAATATTTATGAGCAGCCTGCATTTTGAATAAAGACATTTGGAAAAAACAAACAGTTATTTGTGCATTATTAGTTATGAAGGTAAGGATTTTTCTCAAAAATAATCATGTGACTCAGTCTAGTGGCTAACTCATTAGAGTAAACGAGGCTTTGCTAGCTTTAGCTAAAGAGTTAGCTTTTGAATAACCAGCTAGCAGCATTCAAATATGAAGATATAATATTAGCCAATGGCTAATCAATTTGTTTGTCAACTTTAACACAGTTTAAGCAATGACCTGTTTGGCAGTTACATACTAATGATCACGCTATACGTACCTGTAATGATTAATTTCACTCCGGAGATATTCAGACTAGGTTGTTAAGCCAGAACTCAATTGACCCCTTTGACATATTTTACTTAGCACTGTTTGCGCGAGACTGAACCACCCATCAATAACAACCTTTTTTTTTTTTTTAGTAAATTTGAGCTATCAGTACTAAATATTAGTTGTAGCTAAATGTTCTTATCAACATTTAAGTAGCCCAACTATAAATGATGTTCATTGTGTAATAAATGTGGTTGTTTGTTAAAACGTAATAAGTTTTCTGTTCAAAACACACGAGGCAAAGAGTAACTGAAGCGGCTAATCACCAGCCACCAAAGCAACAAAGACCTGTGAGAAGACAGCCATGGGGGGATAATGATAACATATCTTCTGTGTTGGCATACAATTCTTGACTGTGCGTCAATGACAAGTTTACATAGCAAAACGAAGTGTGTACCCCAACAGAATTAAACCAAATAGTAACTGAAGTTTCAATTTATTTTATCAATTAAAACGACGTTTAACCGCCATCAACCTAGAAAAAAATCTGCTACTCAAAGGAGATGGTCATTAACTCGTTTTTTTATGCCTCCTATGCGGGATGAACCATTATGAATCTGCCGGGGGGGTATGGCGCCGACTCGCAACATTACGCGATTAAATGATACGAGACACTAACTTGCGTAACTTTTTATTTTATGGCTGTTTTTCAAAGAGATGCAAAATTGTACGTAGTCCTTGGAGCGTGTATCTGTTTTTGTACAATGTAGCGTATTTTTCGTAATGTTACCCTTACAAAAGAAATGATCCGTCCCACACCAGACCACCACGGAAAATGGCGACTGTGAAATAGATGGAAGACGAAAGTAAGAAATTATTCAATGCAGCGTTTAAATTGTGCCCTGTCTCCATCCGCACCGCTCGGAGGTAACGTTTGTTTGTTTTTGACTATTTTATTGACGTCTGTATAGTGAGTAGCAAGGGACGATTGTCATAAGCTGTAGTTTAGCCCGAGGAATAGGTTTTGGTATGGAACAGCCTTAATGGAATGGTCTGCAGCTCCAGCAAGCAGCATCCAACAACACAGCGTGATATAAACGCAAACGAAATGCAACGATACCATTATAGGAAATTGTGTAAACAATCCGATTTGTCCTGTATGTTGATGCCTTTAAAACACATCTAAACTACTGTGGGTTGGCAGATAACTAAACTACTCTGTTGAAAGTTTCAGCTCTTTACAAAATCCACAACCGCTCATTAAAAGCCATTAACGAGGTCTATCTCTTTGCAGTTTCGGTGCTGCTATGTAAATGTTAGAAACACGTCTTTCTGCCACAGGAGCATTCGTTTGGTATGATACTTTTATTGCCCTTCAAATGCAAGACCTCTTACTCCTTCGACCTTGTAGCGTTATAAATGGCCACAATTAATCATCTAAACAATGTGTCAAGTGGATAGTATATTTGGCTTTATTTATTTTGTAGTCAGTGAACTCTGATTGATTAGAAAGCTAATTCCGGTGACGCTGTCAGTCACTGGACAGTTTGCTGTAACCATCAAACACCACATTCTAATAACCAAGAACGATATATTGAAAAATAGCACAGAAACAATAGGCGAAATCCAAGATTGGACTTAAGAGCTTCAGTTGCAACTAACAACTAACTAACATGCTAAAGCATGCTTAAAGTTGTACTTATCAATTTAACACAATTTAGTTATTTGTTGTCAAAATGTCTATTCCTTTTATCATTTCTCTGAATCAAAGGGGAATTTATTGTCATACAGCATCATAACACTGTTAAGAAGTTGTTATTATAGTATGTTTGAAAAAGTGCCGTATAATTGTTTAAGCTCTGATTGCATTTTAAACCAGACTAAATTTTTAAGCCATACTTGCAGCTTCTAGTGCAGGGGGCTAGCATTAGTGGGCTAGCGTTAGCCTACAGCGAAGTCCAACATTCTCATATAATGTGTTCATAAGATGGTATTCTCTGTCGACAGTGATCAAGACAATCAATACAAATGTGTTTTACCAGTCATGTTTGGATGCCAAAGTAGCTTTGCAAAACCAGGAGCAACATTTGTAATGTTTGTGTGAGACCATGTATTCAGTCATAGGTGTTATTATACATGCAAAGAGAATTGCAATGTATGAATGTACAGTGACGTAATGACTTGGCTCTCAAGCCTGGGAAAAAGCAAACTGAGCAGTGTTGGTTCGCAAGATGAGCCAACTGTGCACCAGCACCAGCTTAGCAAAAGAATTATGTGCACGTTGTTCGAAATGGGGTACTAGAACTTGTTTGCTTTTCCACGGGCTAAAGAGCTACATCATTATGCCGCTGCAGATGTCTCTGCTTTCCAGAAATGCTAGCCCCAACTTTAAGCATAACAACAACAACCTACTGCTTGGAGATCTTTTTTTTCCTCTAAAAACTATTGTTTTGATTTTGTGTCCATATCGAAGCTTAAAGATGGCATTGCCCCAATAATCCTGCAACCAGCAAGACCAAAGAGCTTGTGCCATTTTTGAACCAGTTTCCGTGGCTGAGGGCTAGTGCATTGGCTGTCGAAATGCAAGATACTGGTCCTGTAACTGCCTTCGTTGAAAAGGGTAAAGGACTACAGCCACCAGCCAATTATGTTTTTTTAGGTAATGTTCTCCAACTGCATGAGATAGGATTACTCTCCATACCACAGAAGCACTTGTTTGGTGATCCAGGTAGCTGCAATTTCTATTGGCCATTCAAAAGACTGCAGATATACTCTGTATGTAGCCTATTGACTTTAGTAGTTTGCTTGCTTTTCAAACTAACTAACACAGTAGGTGTGAAAGGTTATGTGTCCCTCTTAATTTTTCATGTCAGTTTATATAATAAAGCCATCAAGGCAGAATCCCATGGGCACAAGGTCATCACAGAAGGTGCAATTATGTTTGAAAGTGTTTACCTTACGAATTTTAAAGAACAGTAAAGCCGAAAACAGAAAAGCAACAACTCTACCAAGATCAGTTATCAGTTATTGTGCAAGTGACGAAAGTAACTAACTTCAACTTCTGTGACTTTGTTTTTGAGGAAAATCTAAGAAGGATTGCTTTTCTTTTTTCAGGTCATGGCAGCTGAAATGTCATGTCTGACAGGTGTTGATGAAGATGACAAAGATGCAGATCCAGAGATCAATGCCCTCACACTCCTGCAAGAGCCAGTGAGAATGGCACAGGAATCAACCTCTTGCACCGATTCTTTCGGCAAGCCATCTCTGAAACAAAACAGTGTCCTAGATGTTCTGTCAAACACAGATATGTTGTCTCCTGTTGGCCTGGGAAATGGACCTTCTTCACATCAGGCTACACAGGCCCATGAACTCAACAGCATCTCTTCAGAAAAAGAGGAGGCAAAGAGCATCACCCCTCTAAAAACTGTGCAGGAAATTGATACTGCAGGAATTTGGGGCTTTGATGTCGACTCACCTGAGAACTCATTGGATAATTTTAATAGTACCAGTGACCTTCATTGGGACCCTCACAAAGAGTTTATGCAGTTTCTGTGGGAGAACCATGGTGATTCCCCTGGTGAGGAGCCTAAAGATGAAGCCCGTTCTGCCAACAGCCAAAGGAGACGGAAAAGGAAAATGGACATGGTTGTCATGGTGGATCCCTCAGAAGACCTTTACCCTGATCTGAGCCAGAAGTCATCTGAGGAACTCTCTGATGCTGAAGACCAAGTTGACTCCATTCCTCTCAGAAAAGTCAGAAATTCAAGAAAGTTCTCCCAGTCACAGTCGCCACCAACAGGCAAAGTTTCAAAGTATCCCAATGGAACTGTAAAGGCCATCAAGGAAATTCTTTACAATGCACCTGCTAGAAATTCCCACGAGAACAGTATAGGTCATGGACTTTCACCACTGAAGGGGAGGCTCACCATAAATTCTCATTTGGAGGAAAAGCCGTCATGTTACCCTTGTTCCAAATGTAAGCTCATTTTCAAAAAAGAGCATCATTTGCATCGTCATATGAAGTCTCATGTTGACTCTCCAGATATTTCGCCAAAGCCTTTTATATGCCGAGAATGTGGACAGACCTTCAGACAAAGTGCTTCTCTTATTGAGCACATGTCCACACACAAGGAGAAAACCACAAGACTCACTGAAGAGATCAAAGGCGTGAATGATAAGAAAAAAGAGGATAAAAAGAAGCTTTTCTGCCCACAGTGCCCATTTGTGACAAACTGCCCAAACACGTTTGTTCAACATGCGAAAACACACGAGAAGGACAAGAGAAAGTTTAGATGTGACAAATGTAGCTTCAGGACTCTGAGTGAGAGTGATCTTAGAAGACATAACATTATGCAGCATACTGTTATTACTGTTCGAAAGCAGATTGAGAATGAGGAGTCTGAAATTTTCTCCTGTAACAGTTGTTCTTATAGGGCTTTTAGCAAAACTGTTTTTAAGAATCACCTTCTGCGGCGCCATCAGCAAACTATTGAGGAATATGAAGCTGCACAGCGTACTGAAAAAAATGCACAACCATCTAAAGAGCAGCGCGTGCCTCCTAGCAAAACTCCTGAAGAAGATGCAGAGTTTACATCTAAGATCTCTATAAAAAACCCAATTTCTTCTAAAGGAGCATGTTCACCTAATGAGTCCAATGACATTTCAGACTTATTCAAAACTAACAAGATCAAGAGAGGACTCAAGTCTCAACCAACAGAATCAAAGCTTGACAAATCCATTAATGTTCTCCTGTCCCGTCAAACACATGGAAAGAAAACTACAGAACAGAGGAAGGAAAGCAATAATCGCAGCACATCTGTTCAGGATTCCAAAGGCGACAAAGATGACTCAGAACATTTGCCAGAAACATTGACGGTCAAGGTCGAAGATTCAGCTTTGTCTCCAAATGGCCATAAGTTGCCATCCAGTGCAGCTGAAGATCAGACAACTTTCAGAAAGTCACCGTCCAAAAGGAAGATGTCCATCCCATATCGCAACACCTCAGACCAAGACTCATGCTTCATCTTACCAAAACCTCTGCCAAGTCCCAAGAAAATGAACCAAGAAGAAGAGGTGTCAGACTATGAAGAAAAAGACATTTTCCAGTTTAACGATACAGATGCCAACACTAACCTTTTTGACAATGGTATCAAAAAAGAAAAACAGAACATAATTTATACCTATAGCAGAAGAATGTCAATGAGGGGTGCTCTACAGGCGTCTAAAAGGCTTTTTGAGAAAATAAAGACTGAAGAGCAAGAGCAGACTGATCCTGAAATCAAAGAAGAATGCATAGAAACAGAAGTCTTTCAAGAAACCTTTGACTCCCACCAAATACCATTGAGCGAAGACTTCACAGAGGATTTGTCAGAGTTGGAATCAGACCGCAAGAACTGTCCATACTGCCCTGCAGTCTTTGAGTCGGGTGTTGGATTGTCCAATCATGTCCGAGGGCATCTTCATAGGGTTGGACTGAGTTACAATGCACGCCATGTTGTGCCTCCTGAGCAAGTGGCTTCTCAAGACAGGAGGCCACGAATTCGACGGAAGATATCTGCACTGCGGAGATTGAAAAAAGGTAAGGGAGAATACCTAAATACCACTTTGGTTTATTTTGTGATTAAACTTAACAAGCAAGAGTTTTGAACATGGCTAGCTTCTAAAAAAAATGGTCAACTGAGGCAACAAAAATTAAGGGTCAGGTTGGTGAACAATACCCAGATTAGTCATATCTATAGAATTCAACTACAGAGTGAAGGGACATTTCTAATTAAATCAAAATGGTAGAAAGGTTAGAGTGGCAGCCATTTTTTTTGTACCTATGCAAATGAACTTTGACCATTGTAGCATCCATCGTTCATATAAACAGACTTGGTTGTGCTTATGCAGCAGTGAATAAGCAAACATGCAAATCTTCTAAAGAGTGGAATTTTTGATAATTGTTTCTTATTACAAAGTTTTAGATGGGTTTTTGTTGCATTTTAGCTAGCCTTCTAGCTGTCCTTCATAACTTTGCTAACACAGCCTAACATCTAGTAAGTGTAGCAACACAACAAGACATGTTAAGCTACGTAATATAACTGACTTGTCCAATTAGAGGCTGCGTTAGTCTTTTCTATGGTCATTGTTTAAGTTATGAAACCAATTTAATAGCATTTAATAATTTTGCAGGCTTACATTAGTTATTTATAAGGGCACATAGAGAACAAATGAACATAGATGCTGACCATGCAATTCCTCTTTTTATGTCAACACTACAATGCCTAAAAACAAACAGAAAAGAAGTGAAACAAGTTCCTACCTTGTCCACCACACCAGTCCAGCTTTTTTCCCTTCTTTATCAACACCATCACAATTACTGTGCTTTAAAAGAAAGTTTCGACACTCATCTGCCTTGATACTTGGCTATTGTATGCTACTAGCTACAGGGTAGTAAGATGTCATTTCAGCTATTGATCAGTGCAGCCCATAGTAACATAAATACTGTGGACCTGTGTGAATATTTTAACTGTGTATTCCACTCGTGGTCCACCACTTGGAGCTGTTGTTTAAGACCACATGAAGCCAGCAGTGTGTTAGTTGAAGCCACCTGTACAACAAGGTTTGCTTTTGAGATGCAGGCAAGACTATACAAAAGACAATTAATTTGCGTATGCCACCTTAAAGACAGGGATGTGAATTACTTTAATAATGGCAGATCACCCCAGTTTTCTAATCCGTCAAAATGAGAGACAACATTAAGAATTTTGCATTATAATTTTGTTAACATGGACACTCTCGACTTCCTGAATGAACTGACTGCAACTGCAGTTAGCAGCAGTTTGGGGTTATTTTTCCAGACAGAGCAGCCACTTACATAGACATTAGAAACAATCAAATTCAAAGAATTTCATTTTGCTGTCTCAGAATTTGCAGTCACACTTTAGTGCCTCACTGACATATTGACATTTTGTTTTGGACCAACAAACTGGCCCCAACCAACAGTGCAATGTCCCTTCTACACTTATCTAATTCTATGGTGAGATCTATTTGATTAACAGATAAGAGCAAATAGCAAAATTCTTACAGTCCATCAGTTTACAGACTTAATTTAAGTCAACTATTACCCTCTGTACTTGGCATAGTTTTGCTTGCCTGGTTCTTTATATGAAATTAAAGATTCATTAATTTCTAGCTCCAAATAAAGTTACCTATTATGTTTATTCTGGGTAACCTCACCTTGTTAATAACCTGTTTGATTGCATGTTGCCACATTGGACTTATTTTTTAGCCATGTAGGCACGTCTTAGATCTCAAGGTTCTCATAATCAATAAATCAAGTGGAAAGGCTAGTAAAAGGAAAACCCAACTGGATTTAAACTGTAGTTTTCCATTGTATGTACTTGGATTTAAAATTCATTCTTTTATTGCACAAGATTTATGTTTCTGATTTTGTTCATGGTTTTTTCAGCGTTACAGCTGGAGTCAGAATCTGAGACTGTGAAGAGCATTCACTCCTGTCCATTATGTGGAGATTCATTTGATAACAGGACTGGGCAGTCCAACCACATACGAGGCCACCTCAAAAAGCTTGGTAAAACCTTTGCAACAAAAAACAAATCCCCACTGTTTTTACTGCGAGAGTTGATGCGTGACAAGAAGGAGTTCCAGCGGGCACTTCAAATTCTGGGAAAGAGACGGAACCATTTTCAATATGGTGTTTCACCAAAGCTGTCCAACGTTGATCGTTTCTCGCCACCACCCATTGGAATCCCTAAAATTAATTCTATTTCAAGCATTTGCACTGATGCAAGACCTCTGATGCCCACTTTTTCTTTAGTGGAAATGGAATCTGATAAAAGACAACTAGAGACTAAGTTTGATGTTAAAAATTCACTCTCGGGAACAACTGCATTGATAGGAATTTTGAAGAAGAGGAAGTGTCAGGAAGACGGCAAACTGAGGGGGTCCTCTCAGATGGCAAGAAACATAGCAGTTTCTTCAAACAGTGAGCACAGTTCAGGATCATCTTCACTGCCAAAGTCAACATGTGGTAAGTAATATTTCATAGTAGTATGAAGTTGGTGGGTAAGGAAGACTGGAAATGGTATTTTCCAGAAGTGTTTGAATTTTGTACATGATGCAAGAATCTTGAATCATCAAAAGTATTTTTTCTGTGAAGCCAATATGCTGAATAACTCTGATATAACTTAAAATGTTATTGCAACTTACTATTCAAAACAAGTATGTATTTTTCATACAAGAAAACCAATGGTATGACAAAAGGGGCCTATTGATCTTCTCTTTTGTTATAATGTATAATATTTCTATGTCAACATGAATTCTGATTAAGTTTTTCTATGATAGGCCAATATAGATCTGACTCTGTTATCATACTAGGTCATAAAAAACTTCAAAGTGAAAAAGATATATCCTCACTTGTTCATAAAAAGGGCATCTATCTACAACAAATTTCCTACTTCAACATCTCCAACACCTGTCTTGATGAAGATGTCTTGATAAACATCATGTTCTTAAAGTGAGGTGTCATCTGCATAAAGGCATAGAATAGAATGACATTGTCAAGAAACCTCTGACTATGTGGCCAAATCTGATGAGCATGAGCACATAATAATGCATGGGAAAATAATCCTTTTTGTCCTGTCATAAAGCCCCAATAGTAGAAGAGTAAAAAAAATATTCATAGTGACTTTGTAAGGTAAAGCAAAGACATGTGTACTGTGGAACTTTCAGACATCATAAACTAAACAAATTGAAGAAAGAATCTGTTGTTACTGCAACTCAACACCACTTGCAAATGGGCCATTCATATATATGTTTGTACTAATTTCTTTGTTGATGTATTTTTTGTCTATTTACAGAGAAAGGTGAATTCAACAGGAAGGTGTGCGTCCATTGCAATGCAACCTTCCACAGTGGAGTTAGCTTATCTAATCACCTCCGGGCATATGCAAAACGAAAAAGGAATGCCTTACTAGAGGGAACCAGTAAGTGCCATTAGTAGCAGTTAAAGTTTAAGAAAACTAAAACATTGACTGTGAGAGCACAGTAGCAGTGTGGGGTATTAATTACCCACATGCAGTGTTTTGATTTTGATTAGTTAATTGGTTTACTTCTTTAGCTGTTTTTACCAGGGTATAGCTGAGACTGTTGCCCAGGCAATTAGAAACTTGGTTGTGTTGTGCAGACTCCAAACCATCTTGCAGTTAGCAGATAGGATTTTCTCTGGCTTGGTTGTTTATTCCACTGAAATCAATTGGCGGTATTAGGGAAGTTGAAATACCAGTGAAGACTCTAAATCTTGGTGCTGTATCAGCAACTCAATCTGGGTGATACCTCAATCATTTAGCAGGATGCATTGGGTAGTATTTCAACACTCCAGCAATCTACTGTTTTCACAACTTCTTTTTTTCTTGGAAAAAATTCTTCAAATTCTCAAATGTGTCGAAATTTGCCCAAAATTGTCAGTGAGACACACAAGTCTGCCCTTATGCACATGAGTAAATGGGATACATTAACTCTTAAGACACAATGAGTAGGATTGTTCCAAACACTGTAACCAGTGTCATATGAGGTTGAAGCCATTTCTTCTGGACACAAATACTATGCCTATCAGCTAGCAAGACTGAAGATCACTAAACTCGCTGGTTGATTAGAGGCTCTTAAAATGTCATGTCTACAAACCACAAACCAATAATTATTGTGCCCTTACAGATATCTTTTTCCGAAGGTAAACAAACCATTCCGTTTAAATTCAGAGATTGTCATCAAGCTAGCTATTAGCTAGTAGTCTTCTTCCTGCACCACAAACTGTCAGTGCTAGAGCGTGAAACCATTGGCGGAAATATCTTACACCACATCTTTTGTGGGCTTGGAATACAAGCAGAGCATTGCTCCACAGCACTTCCAGTGGTCAGTACCCACACAGAGCAAGTAAACTAGGGATCTAGATTCCCATGATACTAGCAAAGAATTATTGGCTTAATATCATGAACAGATATATATTCCAAGTTACAAATGCATATGGAGAGCACAGTATAAACTAAGACTGTTGGAAAGTGATGGAAGCAATTTGTACCTATACAGCTATACCTGAGAAGGCTTCTCACAATTGTATTTTTTTGACAGATTCAAATTCAGCCCCACTGTATAGGTATTGCAGCAGGCCTTCAAGACTGGTACCTCAAAATTTCTGCAGATAAAGCCAAAACTGTCTGGAGTGCCAGATGCCACAAGAGGTAGTGAAGCCCAAATCATAGCTATAATTAGTCTACTGGTGGTTATTTGTGTCCTCCCCAAGGTAAGGATATAGAAGGGCATCAGCAAGTGACACTGCAAAGATTTCAATTTTAGACCTTGGAGGGTCCATCTGTGGGAAGACTTCTGGCATAAAGCTCTGTCTTAGGCTCTACTTTACTTGCAAGAACAGATTATCATGTATATTTAGCCTAGTGTCTTGGCTGCACTGGATTGGCCAATGCAGATGAGCTACAGTGCCTGATCAGTGTGAATAAAGCAGTGGCTAATAATGATTAAGACATCTACACTGACTGATTCACTAAACTAACAGAAGGTGTAATCGCTGGAACATCAATTAAGACATCCTAACCCTTCACTGGCATATGATACTTTGTGTCCATTAAATAATAATAAATTAGGAAGGCTGTATTATAATCTTGAAAAAACATTGCTGGGAGTTAATTGTGTTCTGCTTTCCAGCATTTGACTGTAAAGCAAGAAGGCATCGCTCAAGGCCTGGCCCAAAGAAGAAGACACTGCCCTTACCACAAACTCCAGAGGAAATGTACAGACTCACCTGCAGGTAATGATGCTATTTTGTTAAAAATGTGCTCTTTTGAAATGGTGGGTAGTGTTGCCTCTGCTGTCCATTAGACCTTAACAGTAATTGTTGCCCAGTTGCCCTGGGCAACAAGATTTGGACTGCTGTCAAATGTTTGTTGTGGTCTATTTGCTTCTGCTGCCAACCTTTTTTCTTTTATTTATAAAACAATAACTGCAGAGAAAGACTGAGAGACCTATTGTCATGGATGGACTCCAAAATTGGTGTAACTGAGAGTGGAATTATATGTTACAAACAAGCATGT
>JAOWBC010000115.1:14369025-14387137 GCA_028566105.1 Hypoplectrus providencianus
TGAGAGACCTATTGTCATGGATGGACTCCAAAATTGGTGTAACTGAGAGTGGAATTATATGTTACAAACAAGCATGTGACAAACTCGGGTTGTAAAATCGCAGCTGAACCAGTACTGGGACAACTAATTCTGAAGAGAGAGCAAAACAGTGGAAGCCATGTTTGATATTTGTTGAACTGTTGACTGTTATAGAAAATGGACAATGAACAACAAAGTTTGCAACATTCACAGTGCATGTGACTTGTCACAGTCATAATATTAAGCAATAGTTATGAATAGTTTTGTTTAGTTTAAGTAAAATTATCTAAACCTGGGCAATGTGTACAGTGAAACTTAGAATTTATTTTGGGATGTCGGGCAACTAAGATGTTTTCATTTCCCTGGTTCCCTTTTCCATTAGATTGTTTAATGACAGAAAATAAGCTCTGTGATAGCTAAACATTTGGTTCAGCAACAAAATCACAAAAAACACCACTGAAATACAGAAATACAATCACCAGAAGTAAAAATGTTACATTAGGCTATAAACAAACTACACTGTGGTCTTATTAATTCAAATTTAAATTCAAATCATTTCCATGTACCACTGCTGTTAGCATTTTGTGCTACAACAGCTGTGGCCAGCAGCTTTATATGTTCAGGTCATCCGTCCATCCATACAAATGAATAGACTCTGAGTGGGCCACAGGCTCGATCATTTTGTTACATCATGTGGCAAATGACAGATGGTGCCTTAACAGACCTTTATTTATGCTAGCATGGGTAATAAAAAAAAAACAATGTAGGTATATTGTCATGATCAATTTCTTCTTCTCTTTACAGATTCTGTGACCTCGTCTTCCAGGGTCCCTTATCGGTCCAGGAGGACTGGATTAAACATTTACAGAGACACATTATGAACACTGGTGTTCCTCACACTGGGCTGGGTATGGTAGAGATCACCTCGCTGCCCACAGAGCCCCCGACCCTCAAGACTGACCAAGACAGCTCTCTGACAGCCACACATGCTGCCTCATGAAGCCAACGGGGACCTTTTAGATTTCACTAGACTGTATGTGTATGTACATTGGATGTTCTTTCACTTTTTTTTGTCAATTAAATACTGGCCAAAAGTACAATATTGCTCAATGATGGGAGATGTTGTACATGTTTGGACATTTGGACAGATAAAAAAAAGTTAATTATTTTGGATATTGTTACCTTTTTCTGTTTTTACATGGTCCATTTTTTGGAAGTACAATTCCAATTGGACAGACTGTTTTCTTGTTTTATGCAGTAATGTAGTGTGGAATCCATTTCTAATGAAAACAACTTTTACCTCAGATTTCTCATGGTTTCAGTCCGTTTTTGTCTAAATTTGGGAGCACCTCTCTTCTGTATCAATAGTCACATTTAAAAGATGCATAGAATCATTTTTCTTTATATTGCAACATGTTCAAATCCAAGCCCACAGTCTCTGTTTTCAGGCCACAGAGTTAGCCAGATGAATATTTTGACTGAAAGTGGCATTCACCTCACAAGCTCAAGATAAACATTTCCAGGAACCACAGGTGGAGAAATGAGCTCATATACGAGAACTTAAAGAAAAATGTCTGCAAACTTGTTATGCATAGAACGTGTTTTATAGTATTTCAGTAACTGCATTGTTTTTAACACAAATACAAAATTAAAAATGAAGGTGGTAAAGAGAAAAGAAGACCTAACAGGCACAGCCAGTGCTGAAGATGCCCTTCAGACATGTCACCTATATTTAATGTTTAAATATACTGTTTTGAAATAATTTAATTTTAAATGTACTATATCACACAGATACAATGCTTAAAACATTTGTGTTGTTCTAAATAAAAAAAGAAGTAACAAGTGGACTTTTTTCAATATTTATTTTCCACACAACTTATGAAAACATTAAATCTGTAAATCCATAAAATTACAAACTTATCTTCCTATTGTGATCAACTGCCGATGACGTGGGAGTACTGAAGCTAACGATTATATGGACAGTTTGTGATGACAAGCAACGTGTGAACAAAGATGCAAAAAATCCATATTGTGTGAAAAACCTTGATTCAAGTTGACACTATCAATATGCTGTCTTGGCAATATATTGTGCATGAATAGTGCCACAGCAGGTAAGTGCGGTTGTGATTGCGGTTTAAGTTCATAGTTCCTCATCTGAAATAACTCAGACTGTTTCCATCATTCAAATGGCTTGCCACCCTGAAAGAAAAGAAACCATAAAGTAATCTGAGAGCTGCATTGTGTTAAACAGAGAAAAGCCAAAGTATACCTGACTGAAGTAAAGCTCAGTCCCTAGTTCAAGTGCTATCTATAGAAATTTGTTGAAAGTGATACTGCTGTTGAGGAAATTATGCAATTTGACACACATTACAAAGAATTCACTACTACTTAACTCAAAGACCTTCACTTCCAATAAAAGTTAGGACTGTAAAACATAAAAACAGAATGGATCAAATTCAGAATAATAAAAAAAAAAAACAAAGTCTATCGGTCTTAACCTCATGCTGCAACATGATGCCTTCATACAGTTCCTTTTAGGTATACGTCACAAATACAAACAACCATTCTGTCTTTTTTTTCATCTTCTGGACATCCCAACTTTTATAGGTTGTAAATAAAGCTATGCTAGGTATGCAAATCATTAACTCATATACGTCCCAACAATTTCAGTTCTGGGTTTTATTCTTACTGCACCATTAATTCAGTTTGAATACTGTCAAAATGTTAACTTGCAAAATACCTTCAGGAAGAGTTCAAACTCAGGTTTCAGCTCCTTCATTATGGCATCTGCTGTTTCAAGGCAAGGGCGTCTCTGCTGCACTTGAAACCCCTTTGGGAATTTAATCAGCCCACATCATAATCATTACCACTTGATCTGATCCCTTCTTTAGCCACTGGTGAGTTTGGAAATAATGAAACCTTGTTTAATGTTAGGCTTCTTGACAGCAGTGTTACCTTTGTGTTTGAGAGGTGTCCCGGCGAGGTAATGTGAGCGTGAACTGAGGACGCAGATGTGGATACGAAGACACTGCAGGCCACACAGTGGAACACTTCTACCTTTGTCATGTAGTCATTTTCCTGTAGAGCTGACACAACAAAGATCAGACTGCATTTAGGCTTCGTCTGAAATGGAAGATACTGTAATAAGACAGTCCATGTTTTTTTTAAGATTTTGGCAACATTATTACTAACCTGGAAGTGCACTGTCCTCTATGACTCTGCTGCAGCGATGGCTTTTATATAGCATGACTTCCTATGGACGTAAAGAAAAAACTGTATCACTAACCACAAAAAAAAACAAGGACTTTAAAGGACTAAACAAAATAATGATCAATAGGTTATATATCATGATTATCTTACTTGTAAAAAGGCTATAGCCATATCATCATAATTATTCTGCTGCTGGATGAACTCCAGGGTGTCCCAGTGACTCTTGCAGTCCAAGTGATCCTCCAGTTCCCGGCTACTGGTCAACTCAACGTCACAAAGGTCACAGGTGATGGGGTTCCTAAAAGAAAAACATTACGACATTCAGTGTTGTGGAATGTTTGCTATTGAGCATCTATAAAGCAGATTTTAAAATAATCTAGAGATCCTTGCAAAGGTTTTAAAATATACATCTGATATTTTGAAGTAGGGTCAGATGCTGTAGTTATCAATACTCGGTGTATGACCTAACTGCCCCTCGAAATAGGCCAAAGTACTTTGATGTTTCAATGGGTTCGTTTGGTTTCCTCAAAGTCACACATTAATATGCACATACTAATGCACAGAGGAGTCCATTTGAAGAGACTATAGAATTGCAGGACTAGAATTTTTTTTAGATGGACCTTCTCAGGTAGCTAAAATACACTGTTCTGCAGCAATTTAATATCTAGTTTCCCTGCCAATTTCCATCTACTGTAGTTAATACACTAACTGAGCCCACAATAAAAAAAACCCTGAATGACCATAGGGGCAGACTAACAACCAGAAGATTCCAAAATTTGTGTCCCACAACTTAACACATAAGTTTATAAAGTTGCGTAACTCTCATTGCACAACAGCACTAAAACAAGAAGTTTGCAAAGATGTAAAGCAATCTGTATAAAATGTTCAGTCTGCTCTGCACTAACAATGTTCTTTCTCTCACATTGGTCATTTAGTGTTTATAGTGCATTACAATGTGTTTAGAACTGCAGTGGCTGATATGTGCATGCCCACATTTTTTGCTGACATATTTTAGTTATGGCTAGACAAAGCTATTCATGCGGCTTTGCACATGAAGGTCGGAGTTAAATTAACATCGAAGTTGATGACAGCAAACAACTAGTCTGGAGAGATAAAAACTAAAGCAACACTTGTAGTATATACAACAACACATAGCAACAACCAACAATAGCAACACGAGCAACAATGTATCAAAAGACAACATTGAAAATTGTGTGTCCTTGTTATTAACAATTGTCAGTGAGTGGAATGTGAATAATGCATGTAGCAATTTTACACAAAGTATCAGTATCTTTGGCTCTTACTTGTCCATTATTACTTGTAAACTCCTGCTTTCTGACACATCTGTGGAAGGTGTGATTTGGTCCAGTCCTGAAAAAAATAACATTTTGCACAGAATTATTATACTTTTTACAGAAATACATGTACATATGGCAAAAAAATCAATGCAATCATATTTTATTTATCGTTTTTTTTATTTGAAATGTTAGGACATCCAATTTACCTTTTTCCATGTATTCCATCTGATGTTGATAGTCCCGCTGTAACCTGGGAGGTGATAATCTAACAGTCGTGGTCATCTACAGAGGAAAAATGGGTTCTGATTGGTCAAATCAAAACTGCACGACCAATCACCGTACATTCTGCCTAAGTGTGAATAAAACCACATAACGCAAACATTATATTTCATTTCAGAAACCAAACTTTCAGTTGTATTGATGATACCTCCTTCCTGTATTCCGGGATCATAATTCTCTCCTCCTTGTCTGTCCTCTGTCCTCCATATGAATCAGGAAACCATTGTGTGGAGGAGCTTTGAATAGGCCTGTCAGAACTGCCCCCCCTGTGGTCCAGAGGAGTGCTTATGTCGTTGTAACCAGGTTGGTTCAGTAACTCCGTGTTGGGGCTATAAGCCTGTCGTCGTCTGTGACCTGGACTTAGACTTTGACTCTTGGATGGTTTGGTTTCAAGTCTGTCAGGAAGATGCTCAGGTGGCACGTCCCAGAGACTCCTTTTACGGCTTCCTTCACTTGAAGACAGACGCTGTTGTCCTGTGATGTTATCCTGATCAGGCGGGCAGCGGTTGTGGTCTTGAGTCTGTTGCATCTCTTCCTCAGAGTCTGATGAGAAGGGATCGTAAGGATCATAAATCTCATCCCTGAGGGATACAGAAGAGGGATTAGTAGGTGGGCCTGTTATATGCTTTACTATTATATAGATCCTCTGTAAACATATAACATCAACCACTGAATGTTCATACACACATGCACACATACATTAAATGTGCAACTACATCAACTGTATTGAAAAGAGGGGAATGAGATGAATGACTATTTAATGAAAGTTGTCCGTTTGTTTAAGCAAAGAATCTTCCCTGCCACTTGCACTTTTACTTCAGGGGGCCACCTGGAATAATACGTAATGAGGTCACCTTCAGACAGCCCATATTTCAAAACTAAAAGTCAACCCAAGACAAAGATGAAGACTTAATTGTGGGACACCATGGCTTATAACTATAGGAGACATCAACTGGCACATTGTCAATATACTGTACACATCACTGTACCCATCTGGTTTGCTGGTGCTTGGCTCTGGAGAGTCATCTTCGCCATCTAATGGTTTGAATGAAGACTTCCATTTACCTGCAGAAGATTTCTCTGTATCATACAAATTGCACATTACAATGAGGACAGTTAGTTTTAACAGAATGGATGCATTCAGATACACAATAATAATAACAACAATAATAGTAAAAAAGTATCAGTTGGCAAAGGGACCTAGAGACAGCTCTCCTAATGTTACAGGCACAGATTGATTCCTGCTGTTTACTATATCGGATCAAAATCTATCAGCAGACTATTGAAACTTGCTTCAATTATGAAATCCCTAAAGGTAATGTCTGTATAACTCTGGTCCGGTGTTTAATTGTTGTTGCATGTTTTTAAAGGTTATAGCAAAGTCTGCAAACTGATAAAAAAAGAGAAAAGATCACTGCAGAATCATTCAACAACTATGCCACTCTGACAAAAGATAGAGTTCAGGGTAATATAGTGGCTTAGGCTTCAGGTGCAAGTGTAATCTGTTTGGAGACGTCTGCTGCATGTTGCTCCCCATCTCTGTTTCCTCTCATTCCCTGTCAATCTCTTTACTCATGAATGAAAAAAGTTAAAATTCATTGAGATCAATGACATTTTTGAAAAGAAGATAATATAGGTATTAATCAAATCAGGGAATATTTATGACATCTAACAAATACAGCAGCATGGTTTGCTGAGTGGTGTATTGCAGGAGTGTGGACAATATCACATGATTGGGACTAAGGGCTTTACAGTTTTTGTGACAGTGACTTGACTCAGTGCAAAGAGTTGACACTTAATTTTGTCTCGCAAAACAATGACTTGGCCCAAGCTCTGGTTAGTAAGGCACATGAGTTTAGGGATGTTGGTGCATGTTAGTGTTTCTACTGTGATGTCCACTGAGGTTACCTGAACGTTTGTTGGCTTTGTGTGTCTTAGCAGCAGCCCCCTGAGCTGTATCTGTGTTTAAATGGACTGATGTCTTCGCTGGGATATGCAGCATAGCTTCCTTGAATTCAAGAGGTATTCTGTTTAGTATAGAAAACAGCAGTGTATGTTATTGAATGCTCTGCCAGTGCTGTAACAACAAAAGCTAGCTTAACGTTAGCTGGATGAGCATTTTGTGCTGCTAGCTAGCGGCTTACCACTAAAATGTCTTAGCGGTTAGCCTAATGTAATGCACCTTCAGCATCCAGTCTACGGAAAATTATTCTCAGTAACCAATCCAGGCACCTTGCAGGACGCTGTTGACCCAAAACTTTCTCGAAAATATAAACACAACACTAGCTAACGTGAATTGTTCAGACTAAAGCACAGGATAACGTTACCGTCCAAGCTGCTGCGGGTTGTACACAGGAGGAGCTGCTGGTCTCTGAGGTGAAGGGTTGAACGGGACATTGCTCTGGTGCATCGTTATTTGGTTGTTTTGTGTGAGTAGATGAGTAAGCGTGCATCGAGTAGTGAGGCTAGTTCACTAACAAACTTTTGGCTAGCAGGCACTTCAATCTACCGACAGATGGCAGCCTCATGCAACACATGATGGGCGATCTGCTCACTACACCTGTATGAATCACTCGGGGCCACGGTCTAAAAGCCTATTTATTAAAAAATGTCATCAATAGGAGTTTAAAGTGGGTCTCTGTGGGGATTTGCTAATTTTCTTCATGGTTTTTTAAGTTAAAATATGGTGTGCAACAACAAAATGAGTTGCAAGACTAAACTCCAGGAAGAGTCCAAAAATAGCACCTGGGCCTTTACCACCACAGTGGTGGAATAAATGTCATTATGTCAATTTCCTTTTTTTTTTTTTTAATTGCATTTTATCTTTTTTTGTATCTTATGCTGCTTTACCTGGACTCCTGTACTACCACATTTCATAGGCAAATAAAAGGAAATTAAGAACATTTTGCACTCAGGACTTGAATATACAATTGCAGTAACAATGCAGTATTATGGTTACATTTATGTTGATCACAAAAGGCACATGTCAGAAATCTTAATTATTTAGCTAACTTTGGCTATTTCAACACCATAAAACACTTTGGGGTGTCTGATCAAATGATCATGGCCATCCTGCATATCCCAAAATAAATATGTGCTTAACTAAATAAGCAAAACAAGGCCAGAAAGGGCTCAGTTTACTCCTTCCATGGAATTAACCTGGTCCTGAAGAGCATGAAAGTGGTTTTGTTTTCCTGAGACACCTTTGGAAGAAATTTCAAATGGTGTAACATCATAGTGATAGGTGTCATGCATGCTCAGTTATACTATAGTAGTGTTCATAGTGACTACACCATTTAGAAAGAATTCACCCTACACTGAAATCAGTGAAATACTTTTAAAGTTTGTAATTTAGTTCAGAAAATGAGAGAAGCATTTACCCAAAGCTGATTTCACTTTGAGTGAATGAACAGCAGCTTGTGCTGACGCCTTTGAAACCAGGGTAGGATATCTCAAGGACAGGTACATGGTGATGTAAATTCTGAGATAAGTCTCCTTATTACTGCAAGGCCATCAATTAGACTGATGAACAGAAGGCTACATACATGAATAACATGCATAACCTCTATGACCTCGACAAAATGAACACAGAAACAGTGGACCTATTGTTTCCTCCTCACCAGGACTCAGTCGCTCACACTGTGTCACTGGTTTTCAGAGGATCATTAGGCTCCAGTGAAGCCAACTGGAGAACTGGCTGGTCTGATGGGAATTATGATTTTGGCTGACACACTATCTTGTGTAGGATCAAATGCATGGTTGGACACAAGACTTCTATCTTTATCATATTAACATAAGACGCCAAGTGAAGAAGATTATGGATTATGTGAGTTAAGCCGCCTAAAGATCAGTGAAGTGGAAACATATCACATGTGTAATGATGTTCTTGAGTTTGTACAAATGTTAAATGTTCTATTTTTATCTGTCTGAATGACAAATTATTCTTGGCTCAGGAGTCTTTCTTTAAAGTCCCCAAGGGAACATGAGCAAACACTTTTATTTTTATAAACAGGAAACAAAGTAACCTGTTGTTGTTGGGTTTTTCCAGGGGAAAACATGGAGTGCATTCTAGTCACCTTACAATCATACAATTTATTAAGTATAACCTTTTACATAGTTTATTAAAAAGAATATTCTAAAAATACCATATCCCCATGCATTTAGTGGTAGTTTGCTGGATGCAAGCTAATAAGTATTTCTCACTATCCTCTGTGCAGCATATTTGAGCCAGAGGGTCAAAGGTCAAGGCACATAATGTAGTAGTATGTCCCAACTGTATTCATACTGCATGCAACACTAAATACTTTCTAAAGGCAGCTGTCGTACTTACTAAAAGAAAAAAATATTTGATTTTTAATATATGTGCATCAAAACAGCATGCCAAAAATACCAGGATTTGGTCGCTTTTCCTGTCTGGCTGATCTGACCAACAATCTTCTGTATCACATATATGAGAGTAAAAGGGTCTCAGATCAATGTTATGAAAAAGTCTGTTGTTATTGAAAGCATACTGCATGCATAACAGTATGTGTTATGTCCTGATAGCTGCAGTACATAACAGAAGTATTACAATTTTGAATGTAGCATTTGACTAATCAAATAACATGATGCATTGTTGCATTGTATTAACTGATTACAGAAACGTCTCATTATCATCATTAGTTCCACCTGTGTATTTCCTGCTATGATGAGTCAATTTAAGTCAATTAGTTAATGAACAAGATTCATTCACATCTTCCTTCCTGACTACAGAAGAGTGCACAAAGGAGTAGACGTAGATGAATAATGATTAGACATTCATCTAAAATCTGGTTTTATTGTGCCATAAAGTTGTGAACTTTGAGCATAGGAACACAAAGGTGGTACAACCGCTCTGAAGAACACATGCTGTATATATAGGCCTACACAGAAATACATTGAGAAGAAGGCAGACACGTTTGTCGTCATAACACGATTGTGACATGTTAAATAATCAGTCCTACATGTGACCAGTTTCATTACACATTTCAAATTTCAAAGCATGATTAAAAAGATAGTCAACAGAGTTCCCTTTATCAGCTCTCGTTGGTCTTGGGACATGTTATCACAAAGGACATTCACCGATCTTTAAATCATTAGGTTTTCAATGTGCAAATGTTACATCAGGCCTTAGTATACAATCTCTACAACAGTAAAGGTTCATTTCTGGTACTTAGTCCCCACCTGAGCTTTACAACTCAAAACTAATTCTGTTCACTACAAGACATTGAGGAAAATAAAAGTTACATGATTTCAACAAAACCTTCAGGGATATGAAAGGGTTGCATTTTGTCCTCGTCCATAACATATGTAGAAAATGCTCTGTGGGTAGTGTCTGTATGAAAAACTTACGAGAAAACATGAAATATTCATTTTTGGCCTTTTGTTTGTAAAAGCCCTCACTGTAAAAAATAGCAGCAGTTAAGGCAAAAGATTGTTCCCCATGGTTACAATTATACCTGAGTACCTAAAACAATACATCTACATACTGTGTCATTGAAGCAAACAGTTTTGGTCTACAGAGTATTACATAGAGAAGCTAAATGTCTAATGTTTTATTTCTCAAAGCTATGAAAACGCTAAATGCCAACAAAGTTGAGCAACAAAAAAAGCAATTTGTACCATTTTAATACATATGCAACTAAGACAACTCATTAAAATAATTGGGAAAAAATGCATTCATTTTTATGGATGTTACAACAGCTCAACCCTTACATCCGTTCTGCAAGCTCTTCATGAACCATGACTCGTGTTTTTTGTGCTATAAGCCGCTTGTAAAGGACGCGTTGGTCTCTCGGCTGATGTTCTCCTTCACTTCCACAGGCAGTGCATCAAAGAGGTGGTCCTCCACAACCAGGCCGCTTTTGCGCAGCAGGCGGCAGTTTCCCAGCTGGGCGGGCAGTCTGTCCAGACAGTTCCCCCTCAGCTCCAGCTGAGTGAGCTGCACCAGTTGACCCACAGTCTCTGGCAGCACTGTGAGCGCATTGTTCCCCAGACACAGTACCTTGAGCTTGGTGCATCTGAACAGAGGCTTGGGCAGCACCTCCAGCTTGTTGGAGTTGATGGCCAAGTGCTGGAGATTGTGGAGGAGACCCACATCCGGAGGCAGCACTGTGATGGAGTTGTGGCCCACGTCTAAGTGCCGCAGTTTAGGGAGAGTGAACAAGGCCGGAGGCAGGGACTCCAGTTTATTGTGAGACAGGTGGAGAGCCTCCAGAGACTTGATCTGGCCGATGGAGGATGGGATGGTGATAATTTTGTTATGCCACAGTTTCAGGCACGTCAGCCTCTTGAGGTGCTGGAAGCTGATGATCTCCTCTATGGTTCGGATGTTGTTAGATTTCAGGTCGAGCTCTTGTAAGTTGATCAAGCTGAAAATAGCGTGGGGAATCCTCTCCAGTTCGCAGGTATGTAGCTCCAGTTCAATCAGACTTGCCATTTTTTTCAGACTGTTTAGTACCAGCAGTTTTGTACCATCATTGTGCACCACTAGCTTGATCAGATGTGGTGAGAGCTCTGTAATGTTTGTGGGCATTTTTGTGAGGTTGCTCTTCAGGCATAAGGTCTTTAAATGCCTCAAATCTCGCATGGACTCCAGACCAATCATTTTGTTATTTTCTGAGCTCAGATTTCCGATGAGGTTAAGCTCTCTCAAACTCCTCAGCAAATACACCCATGATGGGATCTCTGCAACATCAGTGAACTTGATGTGAAGGCAGCGAAGATGGTCGCGGAGGAAAGCGAAGCCGGTCTGCTCCACCTTGGCCGGACAGTGGCAGAGATGCAGCTCCTGCAGGCTGGTCATTTGAGAGACCTTAGCAGAGAACCTCACCTCAGGAATAAGCTCCAGCTTCAACACTTCCAAGTCCGTGAGGTCAAAGACTGCATTCGGCAGACCAGAGAGCATGAAAAGGTGCAGCTCCTGCTGGTCTAGTGCGTTACGGGTCACAAGCTGCCTCAGTTTTTCAAAGGTCCACTCGTGATTGAGGCTGATCTCCCTAAGCTTGTTTTCACTGACCTCAGACAAGAAGACACCAAAGCGTTTGGAGTAGAGTTGGTCATACTGGTCAACCATGTGTAAAAGGAATGCAAAGTCATTTTTGACGTCAGGAATGTCACTGAAGCTGCTCTCTTCACGGACTTTCTCAAATGAGTACTCTTTTAGAGGTCTCCGAAACACCCAGAAGAGCGAGTACAAGCAAGCCATCCCGTAGATCAAAATCAAAGCCATGTAGCTAATAAGCAGCTTGTTTAGCATGAAAGCCATGTTGTGCGTACAGAAAAAAGTCTTGTACCCTGTTAGCTGTTTTATATCAGGCTCACAATCATGCTTAAAATTTATTTTTGCCAGGAAGGTCGAAGTGTAGGACAAAATCAGAATAAACTTGACAGTTTTGACGACAGTCTGCGCTACATAAAGCTTATAGATGAAATCACTGTCCTCCACATGAGCTCGGAATTTCCTCACTTTCTCAAACAGGGCTTTGGCTTGCTCTCCGTCTTTTTTGTCCAGGATTGTCATACTACTTGGGACTTCTGCGATGGGCTTGTCTGCAGAGAACTTCACGCCGAGCATAGGCGTGGACGAGTTGACGTTTGTGCTGTCTTCCTTCCCCTCTAAAGACACCTGGTTTGGTGCTGCAGAGGTACCGGTCAACCGCTGTTTGTTCTCCTCAGAGTCCTCGCAAGCGGTTTCAGATAGAGCCTTTGTAGTCCAGGGAGACTCAAAGCATCTACCTAGAATTGAAACGAAATGCTCAATCTTTGAGCTGGTCTTGGGGTATTTGAACCAGAAATTGCTACTGACCATGAGAACAATGGTGTGGATGAGGGTGAGGTAAGGAAAGTACTTGGAATACCAGGGCAAGGCAACATGGTAACATATTTGGTTGATGAAGATATATTGTTGATAGTCCAAATTGGTCCTGATGCCAGTTGGTTGAGGTTGATTGACATATTGTTCTGTCAACACAGCAGTGTGTTGGTGTGTGACATGGATCTCGCGGACAGCTTCGTCCGGTAAGTCTTTCGTGACCAGGGGGATGGTGGATGCCACGGGGGCTCCGGTGGCTGCTGACGAGGCTGCTTTCTGTGTGCTCTGCTGAGTGAAGGAGTTAGGCTTGGCTCCACAGACCTCCCCTGGCTCCTCCAGACACGGAAGACAAGCAACCTGGTCCTTGGTGATTTGCATGGTCATGGCGAATATGGCCAGCATGAGCATGACCAGCCCCAGGTAGTCCATGAAGACGTCCCACCATGGCTTAAGGATGCGGTAAGTTGGCTGGATGTCATTCAGGGACGCAACCTCAGTGAGCGTGAACATCACTGCAACAAGAAGAACAGAGTCAGTTCATCTAATTTTGTTGTTGAAGTATCAACTATTGGTCTGCATGAGAAGATAAGACTGAACAGCCAATGACTTAATTAGAGGATCTACAGTATTCTGATGATCCGGTTATGCTTTTGTCCAAAGCATTACTGCTTTTCAAGTGAGAACTTGTTTTTTTTTGTTTTTTGTTTTTTTTCAACAAATTCAGTGTGCTGCAGATAAAGTGCAGATGTGCTTAAGCAAACACAGACACGTGTCACATTTGTTGTTATTACATTTTATCCGATCCACAACAAAGATGGATCAGCATTATATGTCAATTATTGAAAAACTCACAGAGGATGACCCATTTTAAAAACTGTAATGGGTGTTGGCATTGTTTTGCTGTTTTGACATTTTATACAAAGAAAATTTGAGAATAGAACATAGCAATATATGTTGTTATATGTCAATATCAGAACATCAACCACATAGATTTTTTTTGTATTGTTTTTATCACAATGTTGAAAAACCAGCAGCCCAGCTCAGTGTCAGCTATACTAATGTCATCTGGACGATGCTTTATGTTCAGATTCTTTGCATGTTGGAGCATGGTTGGAGCACACCATCACAGTGTACAGAGTGTACGGTAATGGCTCCACTGTGGTGATTTTGCATAGACTATTTATCAAATTAAAAGAAACATGGTTAACTGTGATATATATTGTTATCAAGCTATGAAATGACTTCCATCAGGATGGAAGATTTCGGCCAGGTCAAAAGCTCTAGTTGAGAAAATATATTATTTCAGAATAAAATTAATTGCAAATTGCTGCCCTACTTCATTTGTTTCATCTGAATATAAACAGGCTCTAATTAATGCTTTAAACACTGTGCTGAGTAATGTTTTAGGAAACATAAAAAAAGGAATATTTAAAAATAACACTGGACTTGAGTTTCTTAAGCACAAACCTACAACAGGAAGTAAAAGCTTTCCGGGTCAAATCCATCACAGGTTGCTATGTGCAAAGAGCTGGAGTAACACAATGAACCCTCCAGCTGCACAAGGTGTGAATGTGTAACTGTGAAGGCAGCGTGGAGTGTTAGCGTGCTAAATGCAACTCTCACTTTGCAGTCGTTTCATTCAGTTGTGCTTCAGTGATGTTTAAATAGAGAGTCTAGCTGGTTCTAAATCCAGACTCACTACAACATGCTGTTAGTGGAATAGAGCAGGGGCTGTCATGCAAGTCTACCAACTGTTGTGACTCACAGCACACATGTGTTTCATTTAATGAATCACGGTGTTCTCTTATTTAATGGATGTTGCATTTGCTTGTACCATCTTTCATCCATTTCCTGCTTCCAATCCAAACAAATACAATAGAAAAGATCCATGTGGTTCTAAGAAGAAATAAATAAACAATTATCTGTCCTTGTGGATAAGTTGTTGTTCCTCTAAGCCCCTGGGTGGACCTGCACTGAAGAGACACGCTGAAGTGACACATTCTGAATATTTCATACTGCACCATGCACCGAGGAGGCACTCCAAGAAGGAGGTATTTCTTGCAAGTAAAAAAGGCAGACTTGGAGCAATTCTAAAGAAAAAAATATTTGACTGTGGAAGATAATTTGCTCACATGTGTCAAAAATAAGAATACCTTAAACTCATCTTTCTCATGTACATTTTGAAGCAGAGGTCAGTTTTAGTAATGCTGTTTTAAACAAATTTTTCATGTTGGAATATGCAAAAATAGTCTCTAGTTTAGGAGAGACATAGTTGCATATAGAGGAGTGTTGACACCCAGGGGTGTTATCTTCAAAAGCCAGCAGGAAGAAATTGAAAAGGTGTGGCTGATGGGTTGCCTGTGTATAAGATATAACATTTTAATATCTTAATCTTGCAGCCACAAAGAACTTTGTTTGTTTTGCAATGCAATTTTTTCCCGCAAACCAAGATATAATTTTTGTTTTCCTTTTGTCCAAAACAAAGCAATTTTACCATTGGTTGAATATGTGATGTGGTGCAAATTGCTTGTATTTCAGTCGTTTTTTTTTTAATTGGACCTGACTGATAAAACAGTGAGATGATATTACCAGTCAATAAAGACTTATTAAATATAGCTATACAAAAAACAAAAATAAAAAAAGCATAAATTAATGAGGTAACTTAGAATACATACTTCATCACATAATTCATCCACCAGTGGGCACAAAGATCTTCATTACCCCTGCAGTTGCAGTTCAGTTTTCGTCTGTTTGTCAGCATGATTACACTAACACCTCTGGTGGGAATTTTTAAAACTTTGTAAAAAAAAATAATTAAAATTAAAAATGCAGTGGATCCGAATCACTTATTTCTGCTGCATTCATTGAAAAAAAAAATTCACATGAAACCAAAAATACCAGATTCTTATTAAACAGAATAAAAATAACAGGTTTTAAAATTCTCAAATACCTGTATAAACCTCATAAGTACAGTTTGTCCCACTTTAGGCAATTATAGCTGGGTTATACCAAGTAAACTATTTGAGGAACCTGAAAGTCATGTTTTCCTGCACTGTGACATGAAAGCAATGTGACACATACAGCAGCACACATGCTGGGCACAGTAGTGTTATAGTGGTGCTATAATAATCAGTTCTGCATTTTTTTTCCTAGGGAGATATTTTGACATATCATGGATCTTAATAATTCAATGAGGATGGCTCAGTGATGATGAATTCTTAATGATCTATAAGGAGAAAGAAAGCAGCAGTGCAGGTGATGTTTGTGTATTATAATAGTGAAAGAGGTAGCTCCTCAGCGGCTCATAATGATGCACCCTCCCCCAACCTCTTCACACTTAGCAGAGGTAACACATCTAAACAGAATAAAGCTGTAGATTAGTGTTAATGCACCGCCCCAAAGGATGGGGCCCTGGCAGCAGGGGCAGTGTGGTGAACAACAGCTTCTCTCCTCTCACACAGCTGCCCTGCACAGATGTAAACCTCATCATGTGACAATGGACACTGCACTGAATGTTAAGTGTAATTTCATTAAGATAAATATTAGTTTAATGATGGCTACAATTTAGTTTAAACTAAGTTAAAGGTCTGGCTTCTGACTCCAGACAGCAACAAAATAGGTCACAGACTGGCCACAACAATGTCTAGTTCAATGATGATAGGTTGAATTTCTTTCCTTATGATAATAGTTCTCGTGCATTCAGTTTTCTGTTGGTGTGCTTTCGTGGAAACTAAGTTAAGACCAAGTCTGACGGTTAGATATTTTGGCTTCAGACAGCAAGTAAATAGGTCGCAGATTGGCCATGTGGAAAATTGTATGGATTTTTTTCTTTAATTACTATATATATTTTTTTTAATTATTATTTCGATCATCGTTATTATTAGCACGAGTAGTATTATTACTGCAACTGTTATTGTTAAGGCTGATTTAATAGAAAAGGAAATACGCATGATGAAATATTGACTTTTTTCTCTCACGCGAGGAGTTCTTGCGCAGTAAGTTGTGTTGGTGTCCAGAGTCAGGTGACTTGTTGAAACATGTGAAATTGAAAATCAGCATGTGTCCCGGCGTTAAACATTCACGCCAGGTAACCAGTTTCTTATCTGGAAATCATTATCTGACACGGACACGCGGAGAGAAACATTCGTGAGGTTATTGATTATAAACAAATATTAGTTTAAAGTATATTTAAAACACAGCAAAGGACAATATACTTACTGCCTGCGCGGCGTTATCTCAATCCAATTATTTCTTCCTCAGCCTGCATGCCACTTTTCGCTCCGTTGTTCAGGTGCGCCTCTAACCTAATTTCTCAGCCCCGTTGAAAACTACGGGAATGACGCCGGTGTGTGGAACAAAGCTGCGAGGAACATTTGTTCTTGACAGCGCGGTTTGTCGGCTACATCCCTCATACCTGAGCCCCGGGGAGCAGAGCCGGCTGCCGGGCCGTGGCGTTCAACAATATGCGCAGACAGACCTCAAGCCCAGTGCAATGTATTTCTAAGCAAAGGCAGATCCAATATGGAGCCGCACAGACCGCTGCTGAGGGTGTTATGGGCGCTTCTCATTGGAGGATGACATTACGGCAACTTCCCGAAGACACCGCCTGCTGGCTTATCTGACGCTGAGTTCAGGGTATGTGGGGGGAAATGGTCACGCAGGGGCGACACATCCAACGCCGGGGCTGAAAATTACTTAAAGTTTACATTTACTTTAAGATTAGCCTCACCGTGACCCCAGCTGCCAGCACGTTGCTCCGTGGCTTGGTCAAATACACACTCATGCGAAGAATAGAAGGGAAAAGAAATCTATTATCGGGAAAATATGCCACTGGGGGAACACAAAGGCTGCTGAAAACCGATTTAACGTACGCACCAGCAAAACATTTCAGGAAATACTGGTTTTAAAATAAGCAAATATGCTCCTGTGTATTTTTGGAGCCATAGTTGTGAAGAAACTACTTTCTGTAAAGGTTTTGTGTTTTGACTGGTGGGGTAACATTTGCATTGAGCTATGTAAGTAAACAAAGTATCGAGGCAAATTCTAAGAATTATAGTGCCTGGCCTATGTTACATTCAGGAATTACTCACAATTAAAGTCGGAAATTTTCAATCTATTACAGACCAAAAACCCAACGTGAATGGTGAAAATGGAATACCGAACTCGCTAGTCTTCCGTCTTCCCAGTGTATCTTGAACGCCTCACCGGCTTCCCCCTCTTTGTTTCAGAGTACCAGACACCACAAAGTGCTTCATGGTGTTGAAATAGCCTAAGTTAGCTGACTAATTAGGATTTCTGACATGTGCCTTTTCAACACGACACGTGTTTGAACTGATAAAACTGAAAAAACTGTGTGTTATGTATATGCAACCATAATACAACATTGCCTAATCTGTCTGTCTATCTATCTATCTATCTATCTATCTATCTATCTATCTATCTATCTATCTATCTATCTATCTTAATGGTATTGACA
>JAOWBC010000115.1:14395871-14420461 GCA_028566105.1 Hypoplectrus providencianus
CATCAACCTGCCGAGGAACATCATAGTAAGTTTTTATATACACACACACACACACACACACACACACACACACACACCTTGAGAGATAGCAGAGGGAGCGACATAGTGAGCGAGGGAACTAGGGGAATGAAAGTGAACTTTTCCATGATGTAATTCTGTTGTTCATTGTTAAAGAGGAAACTAACTGGGTTTGGGTTTCGTTTATAATCTTTTGTCACCCTTATGTAGAATGCTGCCCAAAAGGTAACGGGTTGTTCATGGCACAATAACTTTACATTTAATGTGATGAAGTGAATTAATCAGTTTTCTGTATGTGCCGGAAATCTGTGGTTAGTTCTAAAACTGTTCTAAAAGTGTTGAAATACTTGATACGTTTTCCTTGGAATGTTTTATCAAGAGGATTCAAATAATTTGTTATTAATGTTTTTTTTTCTCTGCAGGACAGAACAAACAACTTATTCAAGCAGGTTTATGAACAAAAGAGCCTGAAGGGGCGAGCCAACGATGCCATCGCTTCAGCCTGTCTCTACATCGCCTGCAGACAAGAAGGTGTACCACGAACATTTAAAGGTCAGAATAAATCCTTTTAAGCTTCCTGCCATATTGGTTAAGTAATGATTACTTTGATAAATGGCACCAAATCATAAGTGATATTTCTTAATTTATTTTCGCAGATAACCAAAGTCCAAAAATCTTTGAGACAGAAATCTTTTGTTTTGGCTCAAAAGTATTCACAGTTATTTTTCTGTTTTCAATCTTACGTTACATTGAATAGGAAATCAACGTTTACTATTGTTTCAAATCACATGTGCTGTATTGTTTTACTAATAAAAGCATTTTCTTACATATTACAATGTTAAATTCTAGAGAATAAACTGTGGATATGGAGGAACTGCACCAACCTTGTCCTGGAAAAGATGCATATCCAAATCCCTGAAGTGTTTCTCAATGGGATTTAATCTGTAGTGTGTGATTTGTCACCATTAAGTAAAGACAGTTTGCCTCCTGTCCCCATGGTCTTGAAAACAAAAACAAGTTATTTATAGAAGAGTGATTTCTTATATGTCACCTCATCTAAACAGTATTCTTCCCCTGGTTTCTCCATCCCTCCACAGAGATCTGCGCCGTCTCTCGGATCTCCAAGAAGGAGATTGGCAGGTGCTTCAAGCTGATCCTGAAGGCGCTGGAGACCAGCGTGGACCTCATCACCACCGGAGACTTCATGTCCCGCTTCTGCTCAAACCTCGGTTTGCCCAAACAGGTGCAGATGGCGGCCACCTTCATCGCCAGGAAGGCGGTGGAGCTCGACCTGGTGCCTGGCAGGAGCCCCATCTCAGTGGCTGCAGCAGCCATCTACATGGCCTCCCAGGCCTCTGCAGAGAAGAAGACCCAGAAAGGTGAGTGATGGTGCTGTGATACATCTGAGCCATCAATGTGAGACCAGCAGGAAATTATGTATTTACAACTCACATATACTGGCAGTAGAGGCCAAAGTATTTCGACCCAGTCTGACCTGTGAAAAACCTAAGCAAAACCTTTGTAAACCAACTCTACTTAAATAAAACAATCTTTCATAAAAAAATAAAAAAAAATACCAAAAAGAACAATGCTTGACAAAGTCCACTTGAGTATACATACGTATCACAAAAAAAACTGTATAAAATAATTCATCTTAATTTGCCCCTATATTGTTTTAACCATTGCTAATTTAACAACAATAATGTATATTGTCAGATTATAGTGTGAATTGTTTTCAGTTATTATCTTTTAACTATCACATAACTAGCCGTTTTGCTTCTGTTCCTAACAAACATCGGCCCAGCAAACATCAGATGTGCTCTGTATGTCACAAAAAGCCTGCCTAGATAGCCCACAATCCACTGCGTTTGGTTAATTTCATCTAATTACTTTGGAGTACATTCACAGTGCCATCAAACCACACAAAAGTTCATTTGGAAACAAACGTTTTGTTCTCAACCAGAGTTCAAGTGGAGATTCACAGGCGACCAAACGTAGCAGGGTTTAACTGCACCAGAGATAGATTATTATCTAAACTTGTGAAAACACTTAATTTTATATTTGAGAAATTTCTTCAATATTGAAAAAAAAACAAACTTCCATTTGTTTGCACATTTTAGCTACAGGAAAGTTTTTTGCAAATGCGGTAGGTTTTAGATTCTTCTTGACCCAAAGTTGAACCTAGTCTCTGATGCTTTCACAGAAATCGGGGATATAGCCGGCGTGGCAGACGTTACGATCAGACAGTCCTACAGACTCATCTACCCACGCGCTGCAGAACTCTTCCCTCCAGATTTCAAATTCGACACACCCGTCGACAAGCTGCCCCAACTGTGAAGACGACGCTCCCTGCACAGTGACGATATTTTTCTGCTGTACTTCCAGGATGTTCTTTCTTTAAAATCATATTTGTGTTGGATTTGGAAGATTTCTCTAGTCCATCCTGAGACTTCTGGCCTTTGTCGAGGCGCCCTCACAGGAATTAAACGGACACATTCCAGTGCTTAATTAAACAGCTTGCAGACTGTACTTACAGTATTTCATTTGAGTGTATATACTGTACCATGTATATATGTCCAAGTGGGAAAATGTAATTGATGCTTGCAATTTTAGGCTGGTTTCATACTGTATACATAAATCTTGTTTTTGTAGAAAATGACCTGGTTCTATTTTGTTAGTTAGTTCGAATTGTTCTAAGTAATTTAAACAAATAAAAGATTTTCTTTAAAGCATGGTAATCTGCTGGTTTAAATAACATTAAACATTTGTTTACATAAAGCCTGTTCTGTTATTCCAGTCATTTACACATTGGATGTCTTAAAGCATCTATTGTGAGGGTTCAAACTGCAACACTGACTACTCCACTCATCCTCCATCCACCCTTTGACACGTATAATATTCCATTTCTACACACTGGATCTTTAAATACATCTGAACACCCTTAATGAGTTTCTAGAGAGAAAAACTTGCAGGTAAAATCCAAAGTTTCCAGAGTAAATCACATGAACCACAGAGGCCCAAATAAGAGCAAAGCTGACCACTATTACAAATGTTTAATTTGTGCATTCATGATGGGCAACGACTGCAGCAATGCCTTTTCTTTTTTACACCAGGGTGAAACTGCAACAGTTGTGTGATTTGAGTGTTGGTGTACCATCCATTCAGTTTTCATCTGTTCGGGCAACAACATGCACAAGCAAAGAATAAAAAAAAAAAAACAACTTTGTACAATCTATTTCCATCATTAAGAAACGTAGATAATTAAAAACTATTGATAAAATTAGTGCTTTCAGCTTAACTGTGTACATACAGTATGTATATATAATATACCCTGCCCTCACCTGTACTGATTCATATCAACAGGTCTCCAACATTTGAATCCGTTTATAGATCATGACATGCAAATTGACAAAGTCGTAAGCTGTTTCCACTGAAAAATAACGGATCACAGAACAGTGTGGGAAGCATTTCAACTGCATTTTAGACAGAATAACTGAGTTTCACGTGTTCCCAAAAAACATCTCAGCACTGATTTTATAGATTTCTTCACAACACATCTTTGCTTCATCTGTCAGTCCATCAATCAGATTGTTTAACCACGAGGAGTTTGTTTGTCTGCTGCTTCAAGAGGGACAGGATGAATTTGGTTTTGGTAGCTTTTAACTATGTGAATCACTTTAGTGTTTTCACTTTGACTGAGGTAATAAGAAACACGCGGTCAGGTTCACCACAACCAGCTGGTCATTAAAGAAGAAAGAACAAAAAATCCTTCGGAAGCATAAGCATTCACTTTAGAGAGAAGATATTTGCTTGTTTTTCTGAGTAAATGAAACATAACCAGCATTTTTTTTGCTTCCATAAGATCCAACTGAACTAAGCTATGATAAAATATTTTTGATTTTATTATTACAAAAGATACTGCAATACTGAGCGGCACTTCTGTCTGAAGAACCGAGTTCAGCTGAATGTCCTCACAGCCACTAGAGGGCATCCGACTGCAAATAATACTAAACATTTTCTGGCCTAAAAGCATTTTTTAATTATCAACTCATCTCCAATGTTCATTTCCAAATAAGACTAACTGATGGTAGTTAATGAACACCTTAAGTGGCATTTAACAATGAATTAACTGCTTTTTCAATACTAAAATGTATTATAATAATGATGATGTTGCAGTTGTGTGAGCGAGAAGTGTAGAGCAGATTATGGACAAAGAGCAAGCCCTTTGACAAAACAAATGTAGTGTCTGATTTCAAATGAAGCAGCAGCAGTAGTAGTCAAGATGTTTGTTGAAGTCGACCGCTCAGTGAACATGCTTTGAGCACTTAAAATCCACTGAACATCTAGCAGAAATGTGAAACGTTTCAATGAGATAAAATGTCCGTAAGTTATGGCGAGGGCTTTGCAAATAGAGAGAGAAGGGAAGGGGGAAACACAACAATAAAATATACGACTGAATATAATCTGTACAGGTCAAAAACACTGAAGACGGTGACACTGAATTACATGATTGTGATGCTGCCGTCTTCTCGGAGTTCGTATGAAAAACATTCTCAGTGGTCAGACAATGGACACGACGACGACGTGTGCAGGAGGACAAAGCATCCCTCCTCCTTCACTCTCCAACAACAGAGTTTCATTTGTTTTCTTTTCCTTAAAAAAAAAAAAAAAAAAAAAATGTTCTTCATGTAATTTAAAAAATAAGTGGGGGTCCTCGAGAGGCTTCTGGACTTTCTTCTCAATGGCACAGAGTCTTGCCCAAAGGCTTCGTTGCTCAACAGTTTGGGCAAGGAAGAGTAAAGTTTTAAAAACGATGTGAGCTACAGTCTTTGCTGTGTTGGTTGGTTCACAGTGTGTGTGTGTGTGTGTGTGTGTGTGTGTGTGTGTGGGCATGTGTGTGTGTCGACAGGGGTCGGGTGAAGCTAACACCAGTCGGCGATGTAATCAAAGTCAGAGAACATGTTCTGCTCCTCGGAGTTCAGCGCTCGGGGTTCCCTGGGCGGGGTTAAGATCGGAGCCTCTGAGGTAAATTCATCATCGAAGTTGCTGACGTCATTGGCGCCCTGAATGGTCGGCACGAATGGCGGCTTCACCTTCTTAGCCAGCAGACCGTTCCAATCCATGTTCTGCCAAGAATAAAGGGGGGGACTGTTAGGTTGTTTTTTTTTTAAATTATTTTTTAATGATATTTTTGGCTATTTTATGACAGGGGGAGAGTTAGAGAACAAAAGGGGAGAGACAGAGGGGAGGACCTGCAGGAAAGGACTCCGGGTCGGTTTGAACCTGAACCGCCTGGTACGGGGACTGAGCCTCTGTGATTTGTCCTGTACCAGGATGCCCCAGGGTTTGTTTTATAAATGACGTGATTTCGTTCCTTACCCTGAAGAATAGATGTTTCTTAACCTCCTCTGCGTCCCTTTCTCCTGCTCCCAGTCGCCGCTCTGGACTCCTCCTCAACAGCTGAGCACAAGACCGACAGACACAACAGTACATATTTACTCTTTCAAGAAAACGTCCTCTGATTATAAGACAACAAAAATATCTGTGCCCATAATAAACACTCCAAATATTATTTTACACTTTCACTCAACTCTACTGTTTTTGCAGAGTCAAATTTAATTTACTTATTCTTGTTAAGAAACTCCTACTTTTCACTTTAAGGACAAAAAAATGTCTGTTTAAAAATGCAAAAACTATGACATGTTTTTTTCATTTCACTTCAAGAAATTCTCTGATTCTGTGATAAGAGTAAAATACACACAGAATTTACATGTTTTTATGATTATTAAGCTGAATGTTTTCTCTGTCTGTCTGTACACACCCTCCTCATGATGGAGATGGCCTCTGTGGAGAGGAACCGTGGGTAGCGGACTTCATCGTTGACGATGCTGTCGAACACCTCCTCCTCATCGTCACCGGGGAAGGGCGACTGGAATGAGACGAGCCAAGATTAAACACTGCTGCTGAATATGAATCACTATTTATATGACTTTCAGCATGAATCAAATTATATACAAACATGTCAAATTACTGAAGGGTGTTGTAAAAGTGATTTGAGATCATTGATTATACTGATCATTGATCATACTGAACATCTTGTGGAAACAGGCACTCACCTCCCCGACCAGCATCTCAAAGATGAGGACGCCGAGCCCCCACCAGTCCACAGCGCGAGTGTAGGATGTTTCAGTCAAAACCTCAGGAGCCAAAAACTCTGGAGTGCCACAAAACGTGCTGGTGCGGTCCCTGAAACCCATTCCTGAAAGCAACATGGAGATGCTTCATTGAAAGACCAGCCCTCCTGAAACCATCTCCACTATTAATCAACAGTCATGTTGAAGCTACATCATATGGATCTGGACTTGCCATTGCAAATGATTTGTTGAACCTAACACATCACAATTACATTATTCTCAGTTTTACCTTCTTTGCAAAGCCCAAAGTCAGCAATCTTTACATAGCCCTCTGTATCCAGCAGCAGGTTATCCAGCTTCAAATCTCTGCAAATTCGAACAGATGTTTGAGGACTTCATGCTTCTGACGGACATGGGACTGACATCATCACTTAACTTGACTCAAACTGCTCACCTGTACACAATCCTATGGTCATGTAAAAACTGTAATCCCAATACGACGCAGGCTGCATAAAATCTGCAAGAGAACCAAATATCTGATACATTAGACCGCATACATTTTATTTTTTTTATTTTATTTTCTGCCTTCTTTATCATTTTAAAGAATTGTCTGACAAAGCAATACATTGTTTGTACAGTGTATAATAATGTTTAATATTATTCAATATAGTCTTAAGTTTGAGAAAGTAGCCCACTGAGTACCTTGGCAGAGTGGTGATTTTTTTTCTTTTATTCCAGCTCAAAAATGTATTATATCTGTCACCAAATAATTTTGTGAATGAATTCTCCCCTCTAAAATCAGTATCAACATTGGTCTAAAAAAATCCCATGTTGATCAGAATCTAACAGACAGGCTTTAAGTTTGTTTCATGTGTTATAGTAGAAAATTTGAAGCGACAAAGATGTGCAGGGTGATCATGCAAAGTCAATGTGTAATCAGATTCACTCATCGGGACACTCACATGGCCCTGGGCTCTGAGAAAACATCGGCGTGGATGTGCATCATCAGGTCACCTCCTGCTGCGTACTCCATGACAAAACAAACGTGCTCCTGCGTCTGGAAACACGCAAACAGGTTGACGAGGAACGGGTGGCGGACGCTGTTGACCGTTTCAAAAATCCTCTTCTCACACATCAAGCTGGCAAAGAGAGGAGGAGACTGTGAGCGACAGCAGCACCACATTTCTACCTGTCCACATCAACAAAGGGACACACCTCTAACAAACAATGACCTCTTTGTTCACATCTCCAAGTGCAGCCTTTATGGCAGCCTGGGCAGAAACTGAATATGTTTACCTGTCCACCTCATCACGAGCCACGATGTCTCCTTTCTTCAGCGCTTTGATGGCGAACATCTCTCCTGTGCTTTTATATTCAGCCAACAACACCTGAGGAGCAGAGGAGGAGGAGGAGAGACACCCGTCAGCGCTCTACCTGCTGTTCTGTTGGACTACAGCTGAGACAACTCGTCAAGTTAGCAGTTATGCAACTGACAGAAAGTGTCGAATCAGCAATTAGTATACAATTCAATCGTTTAAGTAATTTTTCAAGAAAAAATGCATTTGATGCTTTACATGATCAGACCACATAGTAAACTCAATATATTGGGGTTTAGGGCTGTTGGTCACATAAGATGTGACATCCGCCCAGGGGCTTAAAATGAGCATTTCTCTCTACTTTCAAACACTTTTTAGATATATCAATCAAGTGAGGATAATAAGAGCTGCTGCAGGGTTGCAGCCTTATTATAATCAAATAAAACGCACCTTTCCAAAGTGACCACGTCCAAGGACCGCTACACATTTGAAGTCCTGGAGACTGAAGTGAAACTGCTCTTCTTCCCTGGAAAAAGATCAGTGCTTGAATGAGTATTTGTTATGAATTGAATGCAGAGAGACCTGCATAAAACTGGTGGTTTAAACACAGAACCCGCAGCAGAGAGAATGCTCACTAATTCAACATCAAGAGCATGAAGATTCAAAGCCAGGGGGCAGTGTTTACACCACGCATCCAAACAGAAGAATGTGGCCACAAACCATCATATTCTTTCACTCAGCTTTCTTAAATAAAATGTAATTATCTACATCTTTTGTTTGAGATGTATTTAAAACTTAAAAAACATTAACAAGACAAGCACTGGGCTCTCCTACCTTATCTCTGTGTCTTTCTGGAGGGCAATAAGCTCCAGGTCTGGATGCTGCATCTCCTGCTCCACCACTCTGTCCAGGTCCGGCTTCAGCGCCATGCTGTTCCTCTTGTTCAAAAAGTCAAAGGAGGCGAGGGCGTCCTGCAGAAAAGTGGCAGGAAAGATGGATACATTTAAAATGGTCTTGGTCACATGATAATATTAAAGAAAATAGCTTTGAGATATTTTGTTAGTCCAAGAGTTAAATATACTAATAATCACATCATTATAAGATCTGCATGACAGTGTTCATCCGCAGAGACACGCTAATGAACAATTTAAGTGAATGAACACAGTAAACATACTGACACGAGTCAGCACATTATAGCCATATGGTTAAACAGCATTTAATCAAAAGACAGCAGACAAAAAAAAGTTAACAAATCACTGAACAGTGAACAATAACAGACCACGGTACCTGTACTTCTGCCTTGTCGGGTATTTTGTCTTGCACCAGTGGTTCTCTGATGTCATCGGGTACTGGATAGTGTTTGGGTCCTGGAGTGGGCTCTTTGTCAAAGTCCAGCTTTGTTACCAGTGGGTCACTGTGTGTGAGCAAAGGTACATGACCGTTTCAACACTTGGTCCTATCATAGTTTTAGTCTGAGTTCTTGATCACTTGTGAATATCCCATGTCCCTGAATATATGCATGAGTGTTGGTGCACCTGCTGGGTGTGGGTGAGCCAGGCAGGCTGCTGGGCCCGGTCTCGGCCGCCTGCGGGCTGAATGAGTTGGTGCTGACGGTGGGTATTGCTCTTCTCACCAGGCGGCCCCAGGTGGCGATGTTGATGTTCATCTGCGGGGCTCGTAGGAAGGTTTTGCCTGATGAAGAAGAGGCAGTGACACTCGTGAAGGACAGTAATCTTTCAACTGTCAGGCAGACTTTTGGACTTGAGCAAAAAGAAATGTGAGTTATTACGATCATTTCCATCAATGGGTTGAAAGGGAATAAACTGAGAATAAACTAGGCTACACCAAGCTGTGCTTCACCCACAGCTGTAAACTGTACGGGATGTATAGGTTACCAACTGTAAGCTAAACAAAGTCATCTTGGATGTGGAAGTGAAAAATGGAGAGGAGTTTTGAGGAACTTAGTTAAATTCAGCAAGTTTTAATTACGAATCCAGAAAATATAAGATAAATGCTCACTACAGAACTTTTTGGCAGGGGCTTTTCCAAATGGCATTTTCAAACCTGCTCAACTGAGGTTTAAAAACTTTGATGCACAGTTCAGGATTTTTTTTTATTTTTTTTATTTTATCAAATTTTGGCAATCTACAATTTACAATATTGTCAACATGTAATTATTACAAAAAGTCCCCCCTCTTCTTTAAGCCACCATTGACCTGAGTTTGTGAAGTTTAGGAAAGATGAACACTGTATTTAGTGAATCTAGGAGATAATATTTACACATTCAGGCACAAACCTGTTTTGCATGTTTCTATGATGCCTGCCTGAGAATCCTCAAAGTGTGAGCTAATGTTGAATGCTGACTCACCCTGCTGCTTTGAGAAAATCTTCTTTTGTCTTTGTAGCTTTGGTCGTCTCTCGATGACAGGATTGAAAAATGTTACCTGAACAAGACAAATTAAATTTAGACAACAAAAAACAGCTTGTACAAAAAAAAAAACAGCAGCAAAAAACAGCTTGTACAACTGAATGTTCTATAGGAACATCTCCAAATATTTCAGGATGGTCCCAAAGGACAAAATATGAACAAATCAATTTGGTTATCAAGCTCATGTATTGTATTTAATCAGTTTGGTCCTTTATGGTCACCAGGAGCTGTTTCAATGTGACTTGTGTGTGTATGTGTGTGTGTGTGTGTGTGTGTGTGTGTGTGTGTGTGTGTGTGTGTGTACCTCAGCGAACAGCATCCCCTGTGGCTCAAGGTACAGACACATGCCGTGACGCTGGTTGTCCAGGAAGTCCTCCAGCCGTAGGAACTTGACAGCGCAGAGCGAACGCCAGTCACGCCAGTACACCGAGATCTCCAGCTCACGAGACTACAGGACAGAGCCACACACACACACACACACAGAAACACAACAAACCGATGTGAAACACACTCAGTCTTGCTCAAACACAACGCTGAGTCAACAGCAGAGATGTAGGTCAAGGGCATTAGTGTGTGAGTTACCCGGTCCAGCTCCAGTGTAAACTTCTGGTCCCAGGCCTGGTTACTGACCGACCTCCAGCTTGTTTGGCCGACTACTGTGTTGTCCAGCTTCAACACTGCGCTGATCTCATCTGAGGAAACACACAAACATTATTTACTAATTAACTTCTTATGAATTAACAAAGCCCTGATTTGTCCCATATTCAGTTGATTTTACAGACATGGACATTTTTTTGGGGGCAACTCTATCATGATCCAGCTGTGATTTATTTATTGTGAAGGTCGATGTTACAGAAGAACAGCTTCCTGATAATTTCATCAACATTTACTTGCTGCTTCTTGATCAGATCTACTCACTGGACAGCTCCTCGCTCTTCGTCATGTTCCGTGAGCTCACACTGCGGTTTCGGTTTGCTCGGCTGATGAAGGATGATCGCGTCTCGCTGGGGCTCCAGCCGGGCAGCGGGACAGATGCAGCTTTGGAACGACCGGGGACATTTTCCAGAAGGTCCTGACAGCCCATGAGCCTGACGTCTAACGTGCCTGGAAGTGAGGTGGGATGATAGACATCGATTTATCACACAGGCTGCTTGTGCCAAGTTGTTCTGTTATACATTTTTTTTTTTTTTTTACATTATAGCTGCTTTATTCATCCGAATAAGTCTTCAAAATGTATTAGGTTAGGTTATCACTAAATGATAAAAAGAAGAAGAATGAGAAAACAGTGTGTACATCATCTTAAAAAAAACTAGTAATCAATTAACAACATTGTGTCCAGTCACCTGTGAGTGCAGCGGGCTTGGTCACGGTGCTGTATTGGTTCTGTGTGGAGATGATGCTGGATCTTGGACTAAGGACTGGTAAGGAAAGCAGAGACAGTTCTTCCACGATGCTGCTGCTGCGGGGGTGGTTTTTCGGCAACTCATTGAGGCGTTGTTCTAAAGAATATCTCAGGAGGTCGAGCTTTTGACTGGACTCATTAAACCGAGCCTGAGCCTGGACAAAGCAAGGATGAATAAAATGAAAGAGGAAGCAGAGGAGGGTGGAAGGAAAGAGAGTACAGGTGGAAATGTATTGGAGGAGGATGGAAGAGAGAAAAACATCCATAATACATTAGATTATGGTTCAATAGAGCACAGCCACCGTGCAAGGAAGAAAATCTGTTCCTGACATAAAGTCACCCATGTTAACACAAACATCTACCTCTGAATGTGCTCTTTTTTCTGTGACTTTTCCCGAGCCCAGGAGTTTCATGACGTTCTTGGCTCCCTCTGCCACCGCAGACTCTATCTTGGCGTGGTGACACAGCTCCTCCACCCGAAGGTCCAACGGGCTGATGATTGGTTTGTCTGGAGGACAAGGAGGGTCATGATTCTTTCATAATCGTTCAGAAGACCTTGAAAGAGGCTTTTCTGCCCAAACATTAAATTATACATTAAATGGAGCACTGAGTGCAGGTGGAGGCTCACCCATCACATCGTTGTTCTCGAAGCTCAGCTCACTGGCCTGGCTGGCCTTGAGGATCTGCATCCTGATGAACTCTATCTTCGTCTTGCTGTCCTGAAGCATCTGTTGGGCCGTCGCTAGCAACTTACGATCCTGAGAACAAAATTAGAAATCAACATTTGATATCTGTTGGTGGGGAAACATGACTGTGTTAACACACTTTGATCAACAATAATGTTTGAAACAAAAGTAAGTGATCATTTTAAATGTCAAATGTTCCTTGGATAATGTTTTGTCTTCTCTGGAAAATAACTTGTCAGCAGGACTCCACAGATGACCCTGATTGCACATCATCCTTCATCACTTTGTGATTTGTTGTTGTGAGCATGTTACACAAACAGCCAGGACATCAGTTCATGCCCTTAATAGGAGCCAAAGAACGAGTGACCACATGGAAAATCTTATTCGTCAGAAACAAATAGGAATCTCATTGTGTGTTGTAATTGCTGACCCACTCTTACATGCCAACACACACACACCCACTCACAGAAACACACACAGAGTGAAGTAAGCAAACTCCACCCAGAGTTCCTCTGAAGTTTAAATCCTGGTTGTTGATGGCGCCGCGCGCAGGAAAGACCTCTGTCCAGCAGGCATTTCCTCTCTGACATCAGGACAGGACTATTTCCAGCTGGAAGGTGCCGCTGTCCGTCCGGCTGTCTGTCAGGAGAGGTCGTTTACAAAACGCTGTGACCTGCTCCGGTCAGACACAAGAGACTAACCCCACCACATATACACACTCATGCTCTGCAGGAACCCTTTGTTCCCAAAGCAGAGTCACCGAAGTCAGAAGAACTTGTCTTACTGAGTCAAATTCACACCCTCGTCAGGCATGACTATACCCAATTTTATTATAAATAACCTTTATGTTAAGCTAAGCTAACCATCTGCTAGCTGTAGCCTCCTATTTACCACACAGGAACATTCTTCTCATCTAATTCATGCCACAAAATGTCCCAAAATGTTTTGCTACTCAATTCAAAATTATTCTTATGCATGAAAAATGAAAAAAAAAAAGACAACTCACACTACATTAGATAACAGCTAAATATCCACAGAAACATATGATGAAGAGCTAGATTACATCACAGGCAAAGTACAGACGCACCACTGAAACCCAACACTACTGCACCGTCTACTACAAAGTGGCTTCAATTACTACTGACGGGTACAAGAGCCAAGATGAGCCTGTGCTGCTCTCAGTGCTCCAGCTGTTATCAGTTCTGGTAACTTACACACACAAACACACACACTCCCAACTAAGTGATGGTTGTCCTCGCTCTGAGCATTAGATGAGCCACAAAGAGCTTTGTGGACAAACAGCAGTGAATATGACACACAGTATGTGTCAGCACCTTCTCATGTTTCCTTCTCCCCTGCAGTGGAGCTGTAAAAGCAAACCCAACTTGTATCATTCGACCACCTGCAGACTGGTTTTGAAGAAGGGAAGGAGGCCGCTCACTTAAGTTTTTATGGGATTGTGACCACAGTGCACTGCACCTGCTAAAAAAGACTCTATGTGGAAAAATAAATGGTAATGAACCTGATGATGGTGAGAAATAAATTAATGTAACTCCTCTTGAACGACAAGACAATTTACAATACCACTGTGGTATATTATAACTTGAGTTTTTATAAGTTGTTTTTGCCATATTTACTTGTGATAAAGTTATAGCCATCAAAGTAAGAGCTGAGATCTGAAAACTCAACACTGAATGAGAAACATAAGCAGCCAGATATTGAGGCAGTTTGTGAATAATACAACTCTTGCTTAAAAAAAAGAAAAGAAAAAAAAAAAAAGATTTTTTTTAAATTGTGGTTGAGGTTTTCAACCTTGGGGTCCAGAGGTTGCAAGATAAACTTATCAGGTCATGAGATGATTAACATAAAACGGAGAGCATTTTACTTCAGACATTACTTTTGCTGCATTATGTCTTGTGTGGATCAATCTGCCCAATTATAAGGCTCCTAAAATTACTCAGAGGGAACATGAAGAAAGAAAACTTTTTAGTTGACCTGTGATAACCACCCGAGAAATGTTTTGATGAGGGATTAAGTGGGCATGGATCTTGCATGTTTCTTATATCCTTTTGGAAAGTTCTCTGTGGAAGCTGATTTTTAAACTGTGACTGTTTCTAAACTGACATGAGAGTTTGTTTAAACCTTTATGATTTTAGGTTTCTTACCTAACTTTATTTCAGTGGTGAAGTCACAAAGTTGCTATGCAAAAATCTACTAACATCCGAGCATGTATGAAACTGGGATAAGCCTTAGCATACAGCACAGCGGATGTGTCTGCTTTGGCAGTCTGACATGGAGCGGCTCAGACCTGAATATCCTGCTGGATCTCACCTTGGACGGCCCGTTGGAGTACATCAGAATCATGTTCTCGGCACCCTGTTTGACCTTGAGCTCAATGTCGTTCTGTCTTTTCAGGGCGGCCAGGCGGCTGCTGCTGGTGCACATTCTCGCCTCGCTGTTGGGGGTGTCTGGGGTCAAAGGGCATTCTGGGTAAAGACAAAAAAAGGACAAGTTATAACCTTTTGGCACTTTGAAAACAGACATACGACTCTGTACGTGCGAATGGGGTTTTGTCACAAATTTACACCTACTGTAAATAGCAACTCAGCATGCATGTGCTATTTTTGGCAGAGAGCCATTGTGAAGTTAGCTAAACCTTCCTGCACGAAGTTTGCTTACAAAAACATGTCAGGTTGCAACTTCAGTAGTCACATAATGTATCCAGAGAGATCTGCTGTTTATAATTCGATATGGTTTGTTAATACAAGACTCGAACTGACTCACAATCTCGAAACAAAAATAACTACACGAGCCAACAACATTAAGCTTGGCATCAGCAGTCTGACATAAAGTAGAAACAGATCAATAAATGGTGTCAGAGGGAGACTTTAATTTGGATTGGATGGGTCTTTTACACAACGCTCAATTATTCAGACACAGAAAATAGAAACGTTATTACTACACTAGCACACAGATGTTCAATTTGATTTGCTATGGTGCTTTCTGATTAGGAACTATATTAGAGAGACAATCACTGCTAATTTAAATGATTTTTCTGTCATCTCATTGGCTCTCTCCTGAAATCTGTTCAAACTCTAACAGCAGAGGGAAACCCTGCGGCAATTACTATTCTGAGCAAGTGAAAACAAATCAAAACAAAAACAAGTTTAAACTTGCAGACAACTGCCAATAGTACGCTGACATTGCTGTATATGCTAATGTGGTGTAAACACATATTACGACTGATGAAATATCACAACAATGTCAATTTGAAATTTATCTTTTACATTGCTTTTTATCCAGAATCTTGGGACAACACAGTGCTGCTGAGCATATATCTATTTATGCATTCATTCAAACACCACAAAGACACAAACAGTAAAAATGAGTCTTCTATCCCACAAGCTGGACCACAGTTCTGCCCGATGAGCTCACTGTTTTGTAGAGTTTTTTTTCAGTCATGTCTGGACTCGAAAAAGAAAACCCCTCCCCAGGCTGATCAGCGCAGCACAGAGCGTAACACTTTCACACACAGGTGAGGTGGGCAAGAAAACCTGCCTGACTTCTCCTGACTTGACTTGCAAGTTCAGTTCCAGTTTCTATGGTTTCTTAAATATACTTCTCCAAGAAAGGACCTAAAGAGTCCACTGAATGAGGAGTCACAACCAAAGCACCATCAATTAAACAGAAACGTACTGAAAAAAAAGGAATCACATTACCCTTAAGGTGTCTTGAGTTCATCAAAGTGACCCCAACTGGCACTAGTTAAAATAACAGCAGTGAGTAAAATCAGTTACTCTGAAAGACACTGCCAAGGAGAGATAACAATAACCAGCAGGCGGGTCTGTGATTCACTCGCTCTGAATGTTTTACCAAAACAGTGTCTTAATGATTCCTTTGAACACCTTAGGGATATGGGCGAAAATGGAAGCATGTGACTCCTTGAACTGAAAGTTTTAATGATTCATCTAATGACCCTTAATAGGCTGAGAGAGAGCATCGCTGCTGAGGTTTCTGTGCAGGAGGGCAGGATGTTAGCCTTCCTGGGCAACCCTCTCGTATACAAACACACACCAGAGGCAGGGCTAGACGGGAAAACTGAGTGGGCATTTGTAGATTCTTGTCCAAACCACACATGTGTAGAAAAGCCTGTGGAGCAAGATGAGAATTTAACAGGGGCTTGGGGCGAAACTGACTTTCATAAAATCCACATTGCGTAATAAGACGGTGTAGTGTCACAGTGATTACATTAAAATCGAGTTGAGTCAGTGTCATGAGGCACACAGAGAGACACACGTGCTAAAGTGCGAGTGTGGCATCCAGTCTGCATTCGAGGCTTTCCTCTGTGTGTGGGGGGTGCGGTTTGGACAAGGTCGCATCGAGCCAAGAATTCAAGGACCCCCGCCCCTCATCTCAGCACAGTTCAGCCCACGCTGGGCCGGAGGACAAGATACCGAGCTACTGAATAGCTGCAGGGCTGATGTCACTGCTGGACAGCTGACAAGGGGAACCCTCCCTCAGATTAACCACATCTGTACGTGATGAGAAGGCAGCGAGGAGCATGCTAACAATAATCTACACAGTTACATCATGAGAAGAACTGGACCTAAAACTAGCAGGGATGCTTTGTCACTTGATGATGGGAGGGAAAACAGACTGGACTCGTATTCAGGGAGGAAACTGCTGAACTTGGGGCAAGTCTCTTTATGAATGAGATCATATGTGACAAGAGACCTGACTGGTGACCCTGCATCAGCGTGGCTGCTGCTGCTGCTGCTGAGAGCGAGTCAGTCCATTTCTGGCCTCAGCTGAGTGGCGGAGAATAACCAGAGCCCCCTCAACTTTCTTCTGGAACAAAAACACATTCTGGCTGCTCGCAGGGGCAGAGCAACTCCTTACTAATTCAGGGGACAAATGCTGACTCTTGCGGAGAGCTGAACGCATTTCAACGAGTTGTCCCATGACCGTGGAGCTGAGCTGCCCTCGGTCCCCCTCCATCATTCACGATAGCCAGCGACATTCCTCTGGCGTCGCGTCACTTAAAAAGAAAGACCTCGTTCATCAGATTGAGAGTCACCGAGTCAGGCTAAATTTGTTCCCACTTAAGATAACCATTTACCAAGATGACCTCCCTTCTCTCCCCCTCCTCGTCTACTTCCTAATGTCAACTGAAGCGGGGGGATGTGATGGTAACAGGCAGTCAAATACCATTCCTTCTCTTCCTGAATTCACCCGGACACCAACAAATGCTGCATAAGGCAACTACTGTAACAAAACTACATTATGCTGTGGGTAACTCTCTCCAAATTCCATTGTTGCCGGCGAACGCACAGGAGCAGGCTTTCAACAGCCTCGCAGGGAAACAATCGACGGCTCATTGTAACTGTCGGTGGAATGTGGAATGCAACAATGTCAGCCTCTGGAGAGTGAGTCACCTCCAAACACTCAGTGTGCTCTGTGTGTTCATATAGGTGTTGTTCAACACTGGCAAAATTATTTACTCAGCCAGACTTTGTGTTTGCAGTAAGCCAGTGACTTGGAGAGAATGATAAAGATGCAATGCCAACAATCAAAAGAGAAGTTGCTGTTTTGTGAAATAACACCTGGAAAATCCCCAAATAAACTTGTGGATAAGAAGTTATCTCTTTACAACAGCAAAAGCCGTCACACAGAAATGACAGCGGGAAGACCCTCCAACCAGTGATACTTCCAGACTACAACTGTCAATTAAAAGAGCACGTTCAGTATTCACGTTCAATATATTTCTGATTAATATCATCTGTATGTTTGCAGTAGTGTTCTCATGTATTCATATCCAAATAAAACATTCTTTCACCATTTTCTCATGCCCCTCGACAACTCTTTTCATGTTTATCAATACTTTTGTTGCTACATGTATCCTGATCCATGTGTATAAGAGGGAGCAGTCAGCTTAGTCCGACCTTAGAGAAGCAGAAAACTAGCATGATAGCCAAGCAACGTACAACACTGTTCAAACTAACCAGTTGAGATACTTCAGCTTTCTTTAAGGTTTAAATAACTAATTGTCAAAGAGTCTGGTGGAGAGAGTGATATGACCTTAGCTTGTGTTAGAGCCCTACAGATATATCTGTGTACAGATGTTATCATCCGATAATGGATAGTGGCATAAGGAATGGTGTGAGCTAATAAAATTTTTTATTATTTCTTTTAAAATGCGAGCAATTGACTGAAATTAAACCATAATTAGATTTAGTTAGCACTTTCATTTATTCTTAACCAATTAGTCATTGATCCCAAAAATCCCAAATATGTTGGGCTCTATTCGTAATCTTAATGATTAGCTAACTCTAGTAAAATATACCCCTTGCTTTTTGTGAAGGCTGAATGTCATTTCCTTCTGAAAAAAAAAGAAAAGAAAAATAATGCGAATGGAAAAGGTCTTGAAATATTCTGTATCTACCCACTCATTGTGCTTGGAAAATGCAGATAAAAATAAAATAGCGAAAAAACATAAGAAAGAAAGGCTGACAACCAGCCGATGTCATGGCCAATCCTGTTCCTGTTGTTACCTAGCAGTTCTTCAGGGTCTTTGACCACAATGTGGGCGTTGAGCTCCTGCAGCTCCTGATGAAGCTCCTCAACCTTTTTGTTAGATTTCTTCAGCATATTGTCAACATAAGCCAGACTCTTCTTGTCTGTGGTGACCTGAGGAGAAGAGGATTAAGGAAATGTCAGACTGTTTATCTCATAGCTATGATCAGGTTTGTTTACATTCAGAAAACAGTTGTTAGCACATTGTAAAAGTTACTCAGCTCTAAGGAAGTGAAAGTACACCTTCCAGAGAAACGTCCTCTACATCAGACTCGGTGGCTTTACCTTGCGCAGGTTCTCAGCGCCTTCTTTGATCTTCAGCTCTTTGCGGATCTCACGGCGGATCTGCTCCTTGATCTCGTCCAGCTTCTGCTGAACCATGGTGTCAGAGAGGTCCAGGTTGTGTCCCAAACCCAGTCGCTCCGCCACCTGCTGGCCCCTGGCATCCCCCTGAAGGACAGCAGAGGAGGGGGAAGAAGAGGAAAAGGAGAAAGAGATGTGGAATGCAGTCAAGAGGTCAGCAAGAGGGAGGAGGAGGAGGAGGAGAGGACATTCAGAGGTCAGTGACTCTCTACTCATGAACCAGCATTATTTGAGCAGCAGTTAACCAACAGGACTTATCAATACAAACAGAAAGCAACACCAAACAGTTAAAACAGTTGAAGCTTTTGCCAAACAGAACAAATGCAATAATGTGTTGCAGCAAGGAATCTATATGAACAGACAGCTTGATCCCTGTGAGTTTGTCAACAGCCCTGTTTACACTGCGTATCCACAAGTGCCTAACACTTCCTGCCATCAACTCCTCTTCGGACATTCACACATAAGAAGGCATAATATTGCTGTCCATTCACGCTGCAAGTGGGAGGGGACAAAGGAGTGCTGGGTAACATAGCGACAGTGATTTTGCATACAATAAGCAGCGGTGGAAGAACTGCACATTGCGTTGTTTCTCGCTGTAGATTTAACAGACTCAAGCAAAGTTGTTCTGGATTTTGTTAGACATTTGATTTCTGTCGGACTCAAGTGGGGCGCGTTTCTGGTGATGCGCTCCACCTATTTTCCTATTACCTGAATATTGGTTGCACAAATAATGTATGTAACTTGCAATGTTAATTATAACCAATTTGTGTTTTAAATGCTGCAGAAATATTGGTAATTGTGCACTGTTCCCTTTTGGACATTTCATATTATCCTATGAAATATGACAACTAAATATAAAGTTAACAAATAAAGCTTATCAAAAATTTTTTTTTACAAATAAAAATCTTTTAAGGTTGTTAGTAGTAAGAGCAAACGGATGCTCATTTTATTATTAAGCAACACTTGACGAGGAAGATGTGAAATCTGACACCAATGGATATATGACTGGACCTTGAGCCTGAAATGATCAATATTTCCTATAGTTTCTAAATGCCATTTATTTAATATCAATGATATACAATGACTTAAATGCAGGGAGCAGCCCGGACTGAGCCCATGAGGGCAACACAGTGTCGTAGCGTGTTTTGAACTTGAGCTTGCCTCTCTACGTAGTGTTTTCACTGCTGCTGTCAGTAACCATTTATCCACATCCTTAAAGCCGTCACCTTAACTAAAGACGGATTAGTGCTCACTTCCTGAATGGCTTCAACTCTGAAGTTCAACATGAATGCAGTGGTGCACCAGTTACTTTACACTAGTTGATCAGAGAAAACATCAGTGGTTATCAGATGACTGTGAATAATCTGCTTATTCCAGGTCATTACATAGCTCATCAATCTGAGATTGTTTGGTAGAAAATATGTGCTAATCTTAAATTTGTCAATACAACCTTTAAATTGTTTAACATGGTTACTATAGAAGTCTGAAACTCACAACACTCTACCCATGAGTCATTAGAGCTTAAACAGGACAAAATGAAGCCAAAACATAAAGCCTGCCGTCACTCTGGAACATATAATTGCTCAAGTAGCTATCCATACACATTATTATTCAACATCTGTGGCCTTTGATGTTTTGGAAAAATCATCAGAGAAAGTGCACTGACGCTGTATGCGACTCCAGAACCAACAATATGTGTAAAATAGAAATGTGACCAGAACTAGCCGAAAGCCTCTGAAGCTGTGCCAGAGTTTAAGTGTGTGGAAATTAACCTTGTCAAAAAAAAGACATAGGCTCAAAAACAGCACATCACCACTCTGTGACTACCACAAGGTCTTCCATCATGACTTTACTATAAAAGGAAGCAGTCAAACAACATTTATGCAATTTGATTGAATCGAGTGACCTAATGTTAGAAGTAAAAGTGCCTGAGGACATGATGGTTAAAAGAAGAAGTTAACAAGTTAAAACCCTCTAGGAGTTATTAATCATTCTGCCTTACCTGAACATCATCAGTTTCAGCCAACTCCATCTCTAGATCAAAGGAACCGACCCGTCCGCGCATGTTCTGCTGACAAGCTCCAACTATCATTACATGGACTAATGTTCTGTTCAGGGCAATGATATCTTCCACCACAAAGGTTAGGCTACAGGATGGCGGGCAGAGCCTCCGTCTAAAGCCACACTCATTCACTCTGCCGGTATCCGATTTTCTACACTCTCTTTCTCACATAGACCATTGACATCAACAGGGAAGATAAACCGTCTGAGCAGCGACAGCCAAATCCCTCTTAGCTTCTAACTCTGTGAGGTCACAGCAGCCCAGAATGGGACCTAATCTCACTCCAGGGAGAGGACTGGGTCTAAAATTAACCCAAGTTAAAAACATAACACTGGCTGTCCACTGTGGCCTCCCCCTGGAAATCAGCTAGCGTGGAGGAGGAGGAGGAGAGGCTGTGACACCCCAACAATTGTCATAAAATTCGAGGTTCTCAGAGCCACAAGAGCTCATCAGGAATTAGGCCCTGGTAATAGAGTACAAATACTCTTAAAGTAACACAAATACCAATAGAGTTAATCTCATTGTTTTTTATCCTATTCATTCAGTTCTGATCGGGTGAATGAAATCAATCACTAATCCCCATCAAATTGATTCTACATAAATACATTACACACTGAAATGACTACTTTCTCAAACACAGCACACCTGAACTCCCCACACCACAGACTGTATGGGTTGTAGCTGCTGCAGTATTGGGCCAATCAGGCGTTGCATCACACTAAAGGCCATCAAATTTAGTGGATATTATTTAGGCTATCACAGTTATCTCAGCTGATCATCAGAAAGTAAAGATCTGAGTGCATAGGCTAAATAGTTACCTGGAGTGCATGCTACTATATTGGCTGATAGATTTAACTTGTGGGGAAAAAAAACAAGTTTGGAACAATAAGGGATTTCCATGGGCTCAGTCATTCCCCCACGACGCCATTGTGAAACCTCCCCTCCTCTCTATAGGTGCTCACTTCAGAGGAAACTATAGTTTGCACATATCCTGGTCCTGCAGCTCCTTGATGACTCATAGGTAAAATGGAGGTCACAACTCCTGGAAGTGGAAGAATAGTGTGTGTGAGTGTGTGTAGGGGGGAAAGGCAGCTCTCTTCTTCAGCTCGCTGCCCTACAAAACTTGTTTGCACTGTAGCCATATTTGCCCAACCCGGTATGAGGACAGCATGAGGACAACCGAAAGGACCCATTTTACTGCAAAACAATGCAAGGAAATCCATGAAAGGCCGATCAGATAAGGTGGAAATAAATCAGCTAGTAGACCCACAAGGTCTGCATTTTAAATTGAGATCAAACAAAGAAGCAATATCCAAAGAAAGAGAGCAGGGCCTCATTTGGGGGATTGGTTTCACCTCTTGTTTCTCTGAAACTGCAATACTTCCTTGAGTTGCTCTTTTACCTGCTTGGCTCTTATCATTTCTTGCTGCTTAAATGTATTGCTCTGTCAGGGGAATGACGCCACACACAGAACTCGAGACTTATTAGGTTCAAAGACGAGTGGAGCAGGAATTGTAAGCAAATGTTTCCACTCATAGCACAATGCATACAGTTTGTGATGGATGGAAGGAACTTGTTCTTGTCAGTGTGGCTCTGCTAGCTGCTCTGTGAAATGTTCAAGGCTTACAATGAATGAAAGACAACATCTAAAACATTTTAGCTCCATGATGTGATCTATCTTACAAAACAGGACAGAAGTGCTTGAGTTATTAGATAGATAAAATGGGGACTGAATAGAATACAAATTCTTAAGTATATAGCTAGGAACTGCATTAAGTATTGATATTATTCATACAAAGGTAAGGCAGCTGTTGCCGACATGTTGAACTTGTTAAAGAGCTCTCTTAGGGCCTTAGACATGAAAGGAAACTGTGAGGTAAAGCAAACATTAGGTCTGAGCCTCAAGTGTAAGCAGGTTAACTTGCTCTTTAAGCCTGAAAGCTCCAAGTCCAACAACAAGAGCTCCATTCAGACAATAGGACAATGGAAAAGTTGAGGCCACTATCCAGGCTCACCCTTTAAAAGCCAAGCCCTTGCCATTTTTGCGAGAGGCCTATCTCAACCTACAACCTGACACTCGGTCGTCTTACCCCACAGCTGGCTGCAGAGTGTGGGCCACAGCCCGGAGCTCAGCTGCAACCAGAAATAGCAACAGAGGCTAATAAACGCAGATCCTACAAACGCAGCCTTCACACGAGCCTTAGACATATCCCATGTCGAGTCAAACTGTAGGTAATGTCTTGCACTTCAGGTCAATGTTAATGGCCATTTCAGAGTGGGACACACAGTAGATTTATTGTGTGTCCAGAAAACTGACGCTGCAATGTCACAAAGTAGAACGAGCAATAAAGTGCAGCGAAGCACCTGTTGCTCTGCTGACTTGATCTGGTTCCACTCCATATAAACCACCATGGTGATATATGTTAAAGTTTAGCTGGCTCTCTAGTTCTCAGCTAAACATAGATATTTATTTTAATAGAGAGAGCATGACATCCAGATTATATTCTCAAAGTCCTAACATGCTAAATGCACTACCATCTCATTCAGGAATACATGAGCTTGTATTTTTGTTATTTATTGCCTGTCATTGGTAGGTCAGCTTAACTTTCCAATTCTATCCAGTCCACGTGGATGTGTGTTTCCGTCATACACTTAGAGCAAAAGCCCATCTAGGGACACGTACAGCAGATTAGTTTGTACAATGAGTTCCAAGTGTACCGTAATATTAGTCAGTTCTGAAATGTATTGTATAGCATTTTGTCTGCTATGTGAAAGAAATCTTAGTTATGAATTGGAACTTTATGCACAGAAACATATTAAAATGCTCAATAATAAGTCTAAGGATATAGTAATAATTCTCTGTCATCATTTATCAACTCTTAAAGTGATACAGATATGTTAAAAAATAGCTAATTTTACATTTAACATGTGAATGGAAGTGTTCAGTTCCAAAAAATGTAACCATCAATGCTTTTTTTTCCACAAATACATTATATATTGTTACAAAAATGATCGCAAGGAGTTTTTTGCTAGGGAAGACTGATAGTGCTGGGTTAATTTAGTCAATACCTTAAAAAGATATCAAGTACTGACACTGAGCCCTAATCAACTCTAAATAAACCAAATAAAAAGACATCTTTATCCATTTATTTCCTCATGCTCAAGACAGGACAGGTGGTCTGTCCTAAAGCTGTGTTACCACTAGTTTGCCATTTTCAAAGCTTAATATGGGCGACTGTACTGCTTAAATTTTTACATACCGAGGGTAGAAAATATTATTCACCAGATTGTGTCAGCCATGTATGTCACTGAAAAAGCATTATAACAAACCTTTGGTGAGTGGCTAAAATATAAGTGACTTACATACATTCAGTCATTTTAAATTAAAGGACTTACACCCTTAAATTGATCATTTGTATACCATTCACTATGAAAGCTGGCAATTGAAACAAACAAATTAAAAAAAAATCCTTGATGAATTGAAGTAAATTTGGGTCACATTTAAATCTAAGTCTGAGGTGTCCTATGTGTCTGCAGCACCTGCAAAAGCATGGGATGGTAGTGGCAAAATGTATTTAAAATATAGAGTATATATAGAGGGAGTTTTT
>JAOWBC010000115.1:14421260-14443554 GCA_028566105.1 Hypoplectrus providencianus
TCTGGCTGCATCACTGCCCACCTTCAAGCAGTTTGTGGACTGTCCCACCAGGGAAAATAAGACACTGGCTTTCACTTCAACTGTTTTTGCACTTTTACTGTTTTTGTGTTTATTTATTCCTTCCTGCACTGTTGTTCATGCACAAAAGCTTTTTGAATCTTGAATCTTGAAAATACATGTGTCTAGGAAGTACTGAGCATGTGCCTGGACATATAAACCTGAATGATACAGCATGAGTTGTGTTGGAGTTTGCAAAGATGTTTCTACATAGTTTGCTGTTTTGAAAGGAGACTTGGGCTGTGACAGTAAGGATTACTGCTCCATACTGTTATACTCTGGTCCTCAATTGTGCTTGCAGTTATATTCACAGCCCTAAATGCCTTAAACTTAAATTCAAGGATTTGCTTTAATTTTATATTCTCGGTTCAACTTGGATGAATGCGAGAAAAAAAAAAAAGTTTCAACAAGTAAAGGTAGCCTCCGGGTTAGTAATGAGCAAAGAGATGGTAATATCAAGGATGTATTTCTTTCCCCCCCCCCCATCAAGCATATTACACGATTTTATGATTGAGCTGGCAGCAGATCATCACCACCTGTTGCTGCAGACTGGACGGCCCTGGGAGTTAAATTCATGAGAAACATTTAAACCAATATGTCTCACAAGTGTTGGCTTAATTTTCTGCTGTATTCATTTCCCTCCAATACTCCCTGTAAAGATGAATAAAAGTGTGAGTAATCAGACTGCTCTTAGTTCTGACATGGGCACAGTTTCAGGAGGATATGGCTAAAGGTGATGTCTGACTGCACTTCAAACGTGATTAGATAAAAGTTGTGGATGAGTTGCAGGTTTTTGGACAATGTTTTTGTCAAAGATACTTATTTCAGGTATGACGTCACTCAAGTGAAACCAACATTAATCAGTGAGTCATGACTGTTCACTGGGACTAAGGAGACACGGCTGTAATGCTTACATGCACCTCGTCCTTTTATAAAACAGCGAAAAGTGCATTTGCATGTTGGAACAGAAAGTTTCAGACTTATTTTACTCTGATAAATGTTTTAAAGTTCCTCCGGTCTGAAACGAGTTCGAGTTAGAAAAACAAGCAAACACTTTACTAAACATGAGACAATTTCCACCGTATTTAACTCAAACATTATTAATACTGAGAGATACGGTGCTACCGGTGCTTGAATGCAGAGGACACTGTTGATTTCCCAAAGTAACGCAGGTTAACGTAACGTTAGGCTACTGAGCTGTTAGTTAACGTAAAACAACCATTATTCAACGTGAAATACAGCAACATTTAGCTTTAAACTTTTTACAGCAACGACCGTTACATTAAATAACTCAACGGCTCCCGCACAAAAACACCGGTTAAAAGTTGGATATTTCAGGAGAAGTTACTTTGGATAATCGTTTCCCAGGCCTCAATCCATGGATAATTCCCAGACAACCCTTTGGGGTCTAGCAGAGGCCCTAAACTCATATAAAACACTACCGACTCACAGCGACACAGATTTACTGAAATAACACTGTTTGCTAACTTTTAGTTGAGCCTCTGGTGAAAGTTTGCGCACTTTTCGCAACAGTTGTCAACTTTTCCTACCTGCACGGAATCGGCGGCCATCTTGGTTTTCGCCTTTGAATCAAATCCTACGGGGAGAGAGGAGGGGAGGTGGAACTCCAAAAACAAGCCTTGTTTTAAGTTTCCCTCTCTGGCGACAAAATGATGTGGTAATTCGGACCAAATCTTCGGTCATCTCGGGCACACGGGCCTTCCCATGCCGTCTTCACACTTCATTGACGCGGTCGCACCGTCCTCGAGGGGTCCCGGAGGGTGGCCTGGTGCTCATAAATGAAAAAGCTGAGGCATAAATCTGTCCCGGAGCAGTTGGAGAAAGAGGCGGTGGTTAGAGTGGAAGCGTCCGCCCAGAGGAGCTGCAGTGCCGCTGCCGCCGCTGCTAGGCTGCTCTCTGCCCGGACAGCCACCCACGTGATCAAAATTTGACACAAACTGCCCCTTACCTCATGCTAATAACCCGAAATCATCCCGGGGTAAACACAAAGATGGAAAAGGCTGGGGACGTTAAAGAACAGTTTTGTGAGCTTGCAATTAGTTCACACTGGGGAAAAAAAAAAAAAAATCCCGTTTGGTTAAAGTCAGAAATACTTTATTGAGCTCAGGGGGAGAATTTGGTTTCGTGAGTTACTTCAACCAAGAAAAGAAAGAAATAGAGTTTATAGTTTGATAGTGCGTGCATCCTATAATATTTAGCAAACAGAGAATTTAGAAAACAAAAAAAACTTTTATTGAAAAAGTAATTAGGTGGCAGGTGAGAGTGCCAGTGGTGGAAGAAGTGTCCAGATCCCTTACTTAAGTAAAAGTACACAGCAGACATACTCCACGACAAGTAAAAGTCCTGAATTCAAAACGTATCAGCAAAATTATCAGTATCAAACTGCCTAAAGTATCTTAAGTATAATACTCAGAATGGCCCCACTCAGCTTGAGAAATATATTCCAAACATGTTATTGTATTATTAATTACTACCACTACTACTACTACTAATAATAATAATTAATTAAAAAAAATAATGTAACACCAAAAAACTGTTTGTGAGCTCATTTTCTATTAATTTATTTTTCTGTCTGACAACTATAAAAAGTACAATATTTACCTCTGAAATGTAGCAAAGTAGAAGTATAAAGTAGTATGAAATAGAAATAAAGCATGTGTTCCAGTTACTTCCAGTTACAGAGTTTGAGCCATGTACCAACAGAAGTCACTTGTCTAATATTGATCATCAAGTGATAGCTTAAATCAAAAGGATCATGCAGATGTTTTACAAACTTGCCAGAGCTGCAGTGCAAACAAAAGATGCCATATTAATACTGTAAGAGTCACTGTTTACTTTGGAGTTGCCAAGCCAGATAGATGAAGAGGAGCTGCTTTGAAGAAAGCACAGGACAAACACTGAGCTCTTCTCCACCGGAGCCGGTGCATGACATGTCACACCTCACTGAGAAGACTTACTGCTGCATTACATAACCCTCAGGGACACAGTCATCACAAGCCATACGTCTCACAGAGCGGGCACTGTCTGAGCTTACGGCGCAATGTCTCAATATTTATTGGTGTGGACAACAACGCAGGTTCCTCACTCATAAACCGAGCTTTGTCCACATAATAAAAATGGCAGAGGCCTTGTTGGGTCCACTTGTAAATTATGTGCTACGGTTAAAATCCCTCTACGCTGGCTGACTGAGGACAGCTGCTTCAGACAGGACGTGATGGTTTTGTCTTTCCAGTATGGATCAATATGGTTTGTCAGTGATATCCACAACCTTCCCTGAGTGGGTGCAGTGTTGTTGTGGGAGGAAAAACTGAAGGTGTAACGCCGTTTCTGGGCCATCGAGTTAATTAGTATCTGCCTTTATCAGAAACACACAGGCCTGTGTTGCTGCTACTCTGGCTCTGTTTTTACAATTCAAGGAACACTTAACTAATCTGTGGGCGTGTTATTACCAATAAAAACATGGTGATTATTGCTCTGATTAATGGGATGATGACTTAGTTATACTAGACAGGCAGGTATTACTTTTTGTCCCACAAGGCTGTAAAAAAAAGTGTGTGTGGAGACCTAGGTGTCATCGTGACCATGTGGTGGTGGAAGCACATTTACTCCAGTACTGTACTTAGATACAACTTTAACATACTGTGTCTGTGTCTCACTGCACTATTCTTTTTTTGTATGTTTGTGTTACATTTTTTATTTTAAATTGGACAAAAATAACAAAACAACACAGAAAATATACATTCATTTTTGTTCTGCATGACATTTATTTGGCAAAGTTAGTTACTTTGAATATAGAGATTGGAACAGAATAATATGTATTGAGTAAGCCACTCAGCAGTAAACTCAATACATATGTCTATTACATCCTAATAAATGCTGTACAGTAAAAACATTACGTTGAATAAATAATGTTTTTTTTTTTTACTGCACAGCAATTGATAGGCAAATTAAACTGCCTTGTATGTTCAGATTACAAATAATAACACAATACAGGAGGCAAGTAATTAAAATAAGTCCCCCCTTTACCAGTAATGAACACAATAATGCATCTATTATGATATGGTATTATCACAGCTTGCTGTGCATTAAGTACTCTTATTTATGGTATATTTTGATGCTAATATTTTACGTAGTTTAATAAAAGATCTTCTTATACCACTGATGGTTTCACTGTTTTAGTCTGGTGTCATTAAAATCTCCGACCCCTCAAATTCTGTGATCTCTGATTAGGAAATTCAGCCATATTAACACTGCATGTTTTCATTACACTATGGCAGTTTGATAAGCGTAACATGTATAAAACTATTCAGTATACAAAGGTTACTCTAGACTATATCCTGTATTCTGTGGCAGTAAAGCTGAAATTCTTAAAGGCCACAGAGTTTCATCTGCTTGTTTTTTTTAAGGTCCCTGAGGTAATACATTACAATAAAGGCTAACAGGACTGAAAAAACCCTCAGGATCTTCTCTTGTGAGATTTTTAACTTTTTTTTTTTCAACAAAGAGATACAATAACCTTTCTAAGAAATTCCTGAAAGAACATCTATTTCTGTTGCATCACTGAACAGAATCTGTCAATGTTAATAGGAGTCACAATGTCTCCTCCTTCATTTCAAAGACCTCTTTCAGTGTTTACACATTTCTTTTCAGGAACATGAGCTGCTCCAAGCCAGTTGTGATGTCACAAAATCTGTCTATTAGGTATCCACGTTGTACTTTTCTGATTAATGTGAAAACAGCCCCCTCCTGTCAAATCCCGGTGCATGTGTTTATCTGGGTCAGGGGGGCAAAACCAGGAAGCTGTACCTGGAAAATGATCTGAGATTAATGGGGATGAGTCCAATGACTGTCCAGGGATTATGTGAGAGCAGGATGAGTAACAGTGAGCGGCAGTACTGGGTCACATAAACTTTCTCTGGCCTCAGGTGACTCCCCCAACTTTATGTTACTGATTCAATGCTTTCATATTTTTTTAAGTAGCAAGATAGGTCTTCCACAAGCAGATAAAATAAATGTACACCCACATTCAGGTTGATAACACTATCTTCTGTGCTTTTATAATAAATAATAAAAGTATACTTTGGCGCCAGAATATTTAATTCCCTGCAATCACCATATCAAATAGTGAATAATTACTCTCAAAGGAAATGGAAAGGACTTTAAAATGGATAAACACACACACACACAGTTGGAGGCAGAAGCAGACCTGGCAGCTCTTTATCTCCCTCTGCAGGATACCAACGCTGAAATAATCCAGCTTTAATTTTCCCAGCAGCAGCTTTATCTGTCTTTACCACTCCCTGCTCTGCTGCACCTGATGACAATGGCGATGCACAAACATTTAGATTAAATTAAAGAACACGCATTCATCTCTGTAGTTTTTTAAAAATGTTGTGTGTATTTCTTTTGGCAATCAAAATGATGAAAACAAACACAAAGAGATTGCTTTTATGTTCCATGTAACAAAGCTGCAACACAAGTGGAGCTGGGTGTAGAGAAGGCACACAAAAACTGAGTGGCAGACTACAGCATGTCCTCAGATAAACATGAGTACCTATTCAGCGCCATATTTAAATACTCCAGGAGCTGTGATGTGGCAGTACATCCAGGAGAAAACGTCTGTGCAGGTCCTCAGGGTGAATTAGACGTTGGGGGTGACATTTTGTCACTTTTCCAACTGTTAGTAAGCAGTTTATGAAGGGTAGACAAGATCTTTAATTGGCCAATAAAAAGCAATTAAAACGGCAATAAACCCAACCTTTAAGGAAACGAGATGAATACTACGCAGGCAAATTAGCAGAGTTATTACCAACCTCTCCAGCATCTTTAATGTCTAGAATTACATGGAAAAAAAGCAAATATTTAAAGGCACAATGAGCAGGATTTCCCTATAAATAGAGCATTGACTCGTACTGAAATCATCCCTGTCAATCACCAGTTATGAGCCATGAGGAGTTTTGTGCCGTGTCTGTATCTGCAGAGATCCTGCCCCCTGCCTACATATTCATTTTGCTGGGACCAGGATGTTTCTGGGCACGGTCTGAGGTCTGACTTTAAAATCTTTGTTGTTTCAATTAGCAGACAATGTTGAGAAGTGAACCAGACAGAAGATTTCTAAACTCACTGGCTAATTACATGTTTCACAGTGAGTTTACAAACATGACAGACAAATCCTACTCATTGTGCCTTTTATGGAATAGTTTGGGGAAATATTCATTTTCTTGAGTTTAACAAGTAGGTTGATACCACTCTGTCATCAGTTTGTTTAATATAATGCTGCAGCTAGGATAGATTAGAACCGAGATTGAAGGCTTTTTTAAATAACAGGGCATATCTTAGTTAGTTTAATATGTTAAAAATGCTTTTGAGTTATGCAGGGTTTTGGGGGTTATAGGTCCAACCCTTACCCTTGTCCATATTCCATATGGGGGGGGGGGGGGGGTATGTCTAAGAGCCTAATGGTGGTATCGACCTCCTTATTTAACTGTTGACAAGGGATCAAATGACCACATTTCCCAAAATGACTTCATAGGTTTTACATTGAAAGGAAAACAGAAAAAAATGCAAATGTAGACTAAAAGTGAAATGTAAGACTTGTAATGTACAAACTGATCAAATGCACGGACTTTAACTTTAAAAAGGATGTTAAAGTGTCCAAAATGTCCAATTGTTAACCAATTACTCAACCATTGTTACGTTAAATTCTTGAAAAACTGATTGGATTCTTCATTCACAGTTAATGCAACAAAGTTCCTTCAAGAATCCAATGTATGAATAATTAATATACAAATGGTCATCTTGAAGGCAAAGTATTCCTTTGACAGTATAAATGGGGTTAATTAAATACTGTAGCAAACTGTCCGTTAATGATTGGACTGAAAAAGTAGTAGATATTTACAGCAGCAGCATCTTCACCTTCTTTCATATCACGAGTTCCTTCATTATGGAGGAAAAGCCTCGGGGCAAAGCTGCACATTTACATCCAGCAAAACACATCAAGTACAGTATAAAACATACTCACTTGTCCCAGTAGATAGTCCGTGGTCACAGAATTTTTATTTTGTAAAAACCTTGAAAGTTCTCATTCAAGTCCGATAATACAGCACAGTAGTCAGTTTCGTACACTTAAAATCTCTTTAAGTTAGTAGTAGTGGTGAAGCATGGGCATGTCACCGTCTTTACATAGAAAAGACAACCATAGTAAAGAGTTAAAACACAACCAAACACAACCAAACAGTACAGAGCCGATGAAAATGTTTTGTCTGGATCCGAGAACAGTAAAGTCGATCAGAAGTCGAGGTCAGTCCAGCTGTTGGATATCCTTTGACCCGGACGTGGACGGGACAGGAGGCCCTGGGGGCTGCTGGGAACACAACCTGCTATAGAAACACGAGCTCCTTGTCCAGTTGGCTCTCTAACAGAGACTCAGTCAGAGGACGATTGTTTTACAGCTCCACGTTGTGTTCCCATTCACACGTACAAGGCAGCCACACAGTCACCTGTCGTCTCTTAAGTCTCACTTTCCGTCTCGCCTTCGTCTCAGACTGCGCGTCTGAGCCTGAACCAGGAGTCCCCCTTTGTCTGGCACGTGCCTCTTTAGTTTTTGGGGTAGATCTTCTCATAGAAGAAGTTTTGTGCCAGCAGGTAGAGCTCCCCGTCCTTTTCCCTGACAGCGTGTGCCCTGACGAACTGGAACTGCTCCAGTGCAAACTCGTAGAACTCGTTCTCCATCTTCCAGATGGCCGACTGCTGCAGCTTGGCGATCGACTCTTTTGTGGGCGGCTTCTTCTCGCTGGTCTTCCTCAGGTGGGATTTTTTCCCTGTGATAAAAGCAGAGAAGGATTACAGGGGTCAGTGATTCAGTATTAATAAGCGGCTGGCATGTGAATGTAAGCATTACTACAGTTTGATATTATGCTGGTTTATTTAGTGCAGGGACAGAATTTTTTTTTGTTGATGGATTTAAAAAAAGTGTACTGGCACTAATTAGAAGATGCCCAAACAGTAAATCATGCTAATTATCAGGTTATCCTAATACTAATGGGGACATCAACTTGAGATGAGATGTGAGAAATCACAGATTCACTGGATTGATCAAATGTTATGTTATATATCATAACAGGGGTCATGAACAATATCTGTCCAGGGGCCAGACTTTTCCTACCATGAGGGTGCTGAACCTTCAAGTAAAGAAAATTTAATATACCTCTTCATAGTCAGCCTATTTGATATTTTAACTTCCTTTCTAAATACATTCTATAGCAATGGACTACGAACGAAGATGGAAAATCTAGAGCGATAACTAGTAACTTGCTCCCAGAGGGAGGCAGTTAACTGAGGAGTGATGGGTAAAAACTGTGCAGAATGCATTTTTCCCTGGATGCATCAGGCTATATAATTACTCAGTGGGCCGGGTAGGAAGCTTTGGCAGGCCATATGTAGCCCCTGGGCCGCCAGTTGATAATCAGTTTATGAGCAAAGAATCATAGCAGACATAATCTACAAAGAATTATTGCTTAGATGTTAAAAAGGAACTACAAATCCAACTGTTGTGATTGCATTAAAAAACAATATTTGTACACAGACTTTATGCATTTGGTTGTGTGTTCTGGTAAAATGACAGAATTCTTTAAAATTAAATTTAAATCTTGTAATCTTTTGTGAGCTTACAGTACTGCAATTCATTGAATCATAACACTTGTATAATGATATGTGTGATATTACAGACACAGGGCTCGTAACTGTTTGTCATTTTTACCCCATGATAACGTCAGTGAGCTTTAGCGGTACCAGTAGAGAGATTCTGTTATTTTGGACAGAGCCAGGCTAGCTGTTTGTACTCTCTCTGCTAAGCTACGCTAACCAGCTGCCGCCTGGAGCTTCATATTTAACGTCCAAATATGTGTGTGGTATGATTTTTCTCATTTAATTCTCATAAACAAAGAACATTTGTATTTTCCTTAAATTAGATTTAGGAAATTGGCAAGTATTTCAATCCTGTGTGACGTGTTCTTTTGTTTGTTTTATTGGCTGATCTCTGATTTGTTGGGGGTTGGATGAGAAACTGCATGACGTATGACAGAGTCTAAGTCTTCAGAGTCATTAAATAAATATGTGATTAACTTGAGTACTTGGGTGTATCTGCTGCTAGAAATGATGGACGCCACATTTGAGTCATTGTGCATTTATATCACTGTCAGATTTCATTCTTCTGCGCTGTCCATTATTCATTCTGGCTGCACTCATCGTAACTAATCTGTAACTACATCAGCGAGAGGCATGAGTGCATATTGATCACAATTCAATTCTCAGAGGAGCCATTCAAACTGCTAATAAGCAACCGCAGCACAAGGACACTTTGGCGATGCAGCGTGAGTAGCTTTTTTTAATGTTTTATAAAAATTAGTGAGGGAAATAAAAAATGTGCAAGGGTGAAGCAAATGGTTTCACAGTATTTAGCGGACACGGCACCTGTTTTGTACAGCTCAGTGGCTCCTTTGAAGAAGCGTGGCAGCGCCGCCTCCAGCATCATGACAAAGTCCTCCAGCTCCTCTGTTACTCCGACCAACATGTACTCATTCACCAGGTTGTATTTGGCCTGCTCCAGAGCCCACTGGCTGCCCACGTTCCTGCACAGAGACCATGGTGTTTTTAGTTTCCTCTACCATAGTGACAGTTCTGGTGGATGTAAAACGATCACAAGGAGGACAGAAATGAGGGGGAGGACGCAAGGGAGCTGAAAGGTACGACGACAGTGACAGCAAACATGATTAAGTGTGATGTGAACAGAGTCCAGAGAGGTTTGAGACAGCGGGGGGGACCAGAGGACAGAGGACAGAGGCAGGAAGAGATGGAAAATAAAGAATGAAGAGTGAAGTCAGTGGCAGGTGCTGTCATGGTCAGGAAATGTAATAATAAGGGAGGAAGTGGATTGTTTAAACCTATAAAGTAACTTTTTGGCAAAGCCTTGTTAAACAAAGCATTAGAGGGCTGGCAGCGACGTCACCTTTTTGTCTTCAGTATTTATTTAATGTTTCCAAGGTGCTCTCCGCCGCTTTAAAATGCTGCAGCGCTGTGAGCTCAGACCTTGAGTCGGGAACCCGTTGCATGAGGGTAGATGGTTAAAAGATGGAGGGCGGAGTGAAGGAGAGATTAAAGGAGGGTAAGAGGGATAAGTGAGGGCAGAGAGGGAGATTGATACAGATGATCACGGAGAGAGAACGGATCAAGGCTGAGAGAGCTATCAAAGGCCTTGAGGAGATGAGTGCGGCAGAAGTGATGGAAAAAGGACTGTGAAGTTTAATGTGCTGCATTATGAAACAAAACTGACACAGCCCTCCTGAACTGTCTCAACTGGCTCAAGGGAGTTTTCTGGAATAAAACAACCCCCACTGAATAGACCAAAACAAATAATAAGCTGAAGACTATACAAACTGGGGGTGTGAGGAATAAATTATTGAAAAAAATGAAGCAAAATTCTTTCTGGCAAAAATTAACCTCAAAACTATTCATCCCAGCAGGGTTTGTTCAATAAAGGGTTCGGACTGATCGGCAGCATCTCATTATAGGGACCAACAATGAGGATCTGACAGACCCAGAACAGCTTCTATGAGCCGGTCTGAGTTCAGATGTTGTGCAGTCTAACTACTGTAAGATATTTTACTGAGTCACATTTTATGAGAGAATATGTGTCCCCTGGTAGCACAGTGTATATGTCCTGGGCTTTTATTGTGAAAGGTAAAAACTGAAGGAGTGATTCTGCTGGGTGCTGCCTTTGTAAAGATTGAGAGGAGTAATAAAGTTTGCCATTGTGATTCGGACTACGGCCTCCATGTGGATGTTTTATTTGTTTGTTTGATGCCATTACCTGAAACAACAGACACACAAGTCCATGTTCAGTACAGACACTGGTGTCTTACTGTCACATTTTAAAAACCCATCAGCAAAAACGCCTAAAATAAATTCAGAGCATCCATGTTTGGTGTAAAAAGGAGCGTAATATGATTTTAGTTTTTGTTGTTTCTTTTGTCTCTGGCTACACAGGCACTGCTTGTTTGTCGGATCAGTTCATTGTTGATTTTTATCTTTTCATGGGATTTAGTGACAATATGACGGTAAGAAAATATCAATTCTCACCAGCATTATCAAGAGTGAAGTGAAAAGCCTAACTAAAGATGAACTAAATCATGCCTTCTTCCTTTTAATTTCAAACATCCGATTATAATTCTGTCTCAGTGTTGGCTGAACCCGCTGCAGCGTCAGGTATCTGAACACTTACCAGCATTCAGAGTAGTGACCGCAGAAAAAGGGAATCTGGAGCCAGAGCTTCTCAGGGGCACAGTCTGAGCCGCCGGCTGACACACATTCATCAAACGTCTGAAAAACAACAGTAGAAACACTGCAAATAAGCAAAGGATTCAAATCTTCTACAACATTAGAAACACTTTACATTTTTCACTATATATGTTTTGTGTGCATTAAGAAGGGATCTGTTAATAGCCACTGTGAGCCAAAACCCTGTTTAAGTGATAATGTATCCTTTAAATAGTAGAAATGAGACTGTTAATGGACTTAAACCTTTTTGTCTCCTTGTTTTCTGCGTCTCAGGCCGGGCCGGTAGTCATCCCCGAAACGCAGGAAGTAATAATAGGACACCAGCCTTTCGATGGGGTCCCGGATCACGTTTATGTAGATGGGCTTCCTCTTCACCCCAAACCTGACAAATAAGACAGTCCTTAGTGTAAAGTGCTGAGCAGGTCTTCATTCTAGCTATTAGGAATAACAGACACATAATCCAAATTCAAGCTAAAAACATGTGCTTCCTCAGCAGGATCATCATCACACTGCCCTGTGTCAGTGAAACGCTGAAAATGACCACAAGGTGGAGTCACCTGCACAAAGCCACAGCAGAGTGAATAAACTGACTTTTTTACAGTGTTACTGCAGGAGGACATATTTACTTTGTGAAGTCCAGAAAGGAGACGTGTCCGTGGTAGAAAGCTGGTTTCATCTCCCTCCACTCAGTCACATTCTTTACAAACCGCACCTAAAGCAAAACCATGATTATGATGTTTGCTTTTTCAGAGCTCTCAGATTAATAAGTAGTGACAGTACTAGGGATATTAAAAAAGGGCCTTTACATTACAAATAAAACAGAGTCAGACCTGGTCCTGTATGGACATGACCGGGTTGTTCTTGGTGGTGTTGATGTGCAGGACGTGGTAGTGGTTCTTCCCGCACAGGTCGTAGGCGATGTTTGTGAACGAGGTGCTGGCCGTCTTGGGCACGCGGTTATAGATGATGACGATGTCGTCGTCGCCCTCGGAAACTGACGTGGTGGACGAGTCCCGTTCCCGCAGGCCGTCCTGTGTGTGCCGCTGCTCGATCTCTCGTACCTCGTGTCTGGCAATGGCTCGTTCTGTAGGGATGAAAGAAGGTTGGATACAGGTGAGAAAAGGAAAGAGTAGCCCAACTAGACCCTGGGGTGCTGCTCTGGAGCAGCGCCTGACCTCTGACCTCTCTGTGAAACAGAAGAAAATCAATAAAAAAGTCTCTATAAAAAGGACAAATAAGAATTATACACTGATGATATAAAGTGATGCCACAGTGACCCCTAGCCCCTGACTCCGACCACACATTTCAGAGTCCAAGTAGATGTTTCATGGATGTATAAAAAGGATGCAAAAATTAATTGAAAAGGTTGAAATGAATATTTCTTCATGGAAAAGTCATTTTTTTCAAAATGTATAGATCACTTAAGAAGTAATACTCTATTACTCGCTTGCTACAGACACCTGTTTGGAACTTGTCATGATTTACACACGGTTGTAAATGGTGGCAATCCATCCCAGGTGCAAATAGCATCTGCCCTTCATTATCTTATTCCCTATGAAGTTATCAGAGGGCTTCAGGTATTTCTGGGCCAAATGCCATCAACTAACAGACAGGGTTATAAGCACAAACACAACATTCCCCCACATCACAAGACATTTGTTTATTTACTGGTCAATGTTTGACACGTCTCATACCTGAGCGCAAACAGTACATGGCTGTTTCATATTTAACATCCCTGCTAAAAATGTAGAATGAAGTGTAAACCTGATCTTTCTTAACATGAGCAAGGATATTATTCCATCCTTGTCATTATAACACCGCTGTGTGAGGGACTAAAGTGTAACTTCATTAAAATGGATTTCCATTTCATTCGAACGCAGTCTCTTTTGGAGCACAGGCAGCTAAAAACCCACTTTCCTGCTTCGCACCAAGGATCAAGAAGAATGTCAAACAGGAATATTAGTTAATCATTTTGTGAGAAGCCTATTTCACGCTGCGGTACCACCTCTCTTGTTCGCTAATCAGATTCCACTTTTATATCGGTCTCCTGCCTTAACTTTCACTCTCCTTATTTAACTGCTGAGAGGAGCGTCTGTGTGCTCCCGTTTTAGATCAAATAAATGTACCGTCATATGGCCAAGTACATCTTTGTGCTCTTCAGGCAGACGGCGTGAATTGATTTCTCCATCCTGGCTTCCCCTCTTCTTTCCTCGAGAAAGCATCTAGTAACGAGGGTGAAAGGGTGAAGAGCGAGAGGTGACGTCAGAGGGTCGGAGGTTGGTAGTTAGACGGTAAGTCCACTGTTATTTGATCGCTAACCGGACATTTACAGGACATCAATACACCATAAATGAAGAGGGCGGGGGTATCTCAATCTGAACACTGCATGAAGTGGCAGAAAAGCCAGACCTCTGTGCGCCACTGTGAATGGACTGAACACAAAGAGGCCCGGGCCTTTGTTACCCTCGGGCTTTCCTCCGTCTGAATTCGCCTCAGATTGACTGGTGTTGACAATGCCCTAGAGTGCTCCACAGGAAGGACAGAGGGAGCAGAAGAAGAAGGGTGTTTATGAGTGTGTGTGTGTGTGTGTGAGGAGGGGAGGCAGCACAACACTGGAGCACCTAATACCCGTGGGAGCACTCAGTGGAGCCAGCGGGCTCCTAAAGCCCTGCCTGGCTGCAGAGACACAGTTACAGACCGGACTGGCCGGCTTTAAGAGCTGGCATCTGGCACCGGCGACCAATTAAGATGTCAACTGTGCTTCTGCCGCCCTCTCCTTCATCAGCGCGAACGCACGTGGCCGTGAGCATAACACACACTCACACGCACACAGAAATGCTGTCACTGCCCCCTCTCTTACACCCTCCTGAGCAGCTGTTAATGTTCCACTCATCAAAGCTGGATCTGGTTACGGACGGAGCCGTGCCACTGCCGCACGCTCACAACTGCTGCTTCTGCGCGGGGTGGGGGGTGGAGGGCTGACGTGCCAGGTGGCTGTAATGGCTGTAGGCTGTCAGCATGCAGAACAACTGGAATGGAGACATTTATTCACATGTCCTTCCAAAGCATGCATTAGCCAACAACAACAGCAATAACAGTTGCTATGCTGGAACTTTATCGCTCGGGCTCAAATGTCCTCTTAGGATTATTTTTATGACGGTGTACAGTGAAGGGAGACAGAGGAAGTCAAGTGACAGAAAATAGAGTCGGAGTGCAACCCGTGACAATGCACGTCATAAATATAAGGCACCTTTAGGCTGACATGTAGTACCAGGTGTCTGCTTCACTGTCTTAAAGGCCCTGAAAACAACAGCTGGGTCATAAAAAAAAGGTTTTCTGACTTTTATGTCTTCTCATATATGCCTTGTTTTCATGGATGTGTGAAGCGTTAACCAAGTTGTGGCCTTGTGTGTCCAGCTTTTGGTTCTGGCCTGGTGAGAGATGAGCAAACCTCGGCTGAGTCAAAACATGGAGCTGCTCCACTGAAGGTACCGCCAAACCACAGGCAGATGTCTGGTTGCATTTCAAATATAAAAACCATGAAGACAGAGAAGAGCTGGATGAAAACCAAGCAATATGGAAGATGTGAAAATATCTGTTTAAATCTTCTCAGACTTTCTAATGATTTAACAGCCAGAGAATCCATTTGTGTGCCTGACTTGACTGCTACAGTGAACTCATGCTAAATAAAAATGCATTAATGTAACAGCTTTGGGGTCAATTCTGAATGGAAATGTTCATCTTTTTTTTTTACAAAGCACCAGGTGCACAGATTACCTTCTCTAAGAGTCGCTTTCATATCCAAGCAAAATGTGTATTGTAACTGAATATCGCTCACTGAATCAAAGTGAAAATGAATCTTGAATCGATTTTATTCCAAACTTTCATTACAAAGTTGAGCCTTGTGTTTCAGTGTGTGTCTGCAAAACTGAATGTTAACTTGGCAGCTGACGAGCTGGATATTTCCCTCAGGACATGGAGGAGACCAAAAACAGAACAAAAGGAGAAACAGAGCGATATTTGCTTTGAAGCTACTTAATTTTGAAGTCCATGTTTCTCTATTTCTGCTGGATCTTCACATCACAGATCCCTGACTAATCCTGGATCATGTTTTATAAAAAAAAAAAAAAAGTGAAGAATTCCAAAGTTTTTAGATGCTTTTAATGGTAAAAAAAAATTGTTCTTACTTTCCAATAGTTGCCCAGGTGTGTAGATGTCTGTGGTGAATGGAATTGTGTTTGACATCTTTTCACTGCTGTGAGCAAACCATAAAGAAACAAAATCAACAGCAATGTGTTTTTTCACCAAGTGTCACTGTGACTCTGGGTAATCCACAGACAACACTGTCAACAGTTTTCACTGGAACCGCAATCCGTTGAAGAAATACTCTGTGAAAACTACTGTCTGCAAAATCTGTGAATCATCCAGAGGAACAGAGATTCTGAAAGACTATTTTAAATGTAATGCTTGAATGCTGTGAGCTGCACAAATTAAACCCTGTACACCTCCACAGCAGTCTCACAGCAAGAACTCCCATAAACAAAATGGAGAAATAAGACAAATGCTAGCTCCATGGTGAGTAGATACCATTAGAGGTAAATGAGATAATATGTTTAACTGAGTGAGCTCACACCGTTGATGAAGACTTGAGTTCTGTTTCATATTCTGAACTTCTGGGGGCCAAACAGGAGAACATGCATCATCATGTAAGCTCTCTTTTTGCTTTGCTGTAGCATAAACCCACAAATTTGAGCTTTTGTGTCGCTCAAGCTTGCAAAGAGGGCTGGCAGTGTCTCAGGTTTTCTTTATTCTCTTCCCAGAGGAGGTGGAGGAGTGAGAAAAGACCGAGGGCTACTGTGTCCCAAACTACAACGTCCTGAACTATGCGAAGGGGCCCAGAAACCACTTGTTAAAGACATGGTGTTTTGTGGCAAATCTCCAACAACCAACAAGGAGGCGAAGCGGCCACGAAGAGGGCTTCTTAGGCTTTGTAGTAGACGCCCTATTCATTGCGAGGCTGAATACACTTGGCACAGACCTCCATATCAGAGGGCGCCACACACACACACAAACTTAAGCTTAACGTTCCCTTCTGAGGTCATTTAATTAGAGAACAAAAGCCTGAATTACTATGGCCACACAGCAGGCCCCTTTTCATTCCACATTTCCGTCAGTTTCCTCCCCTGAAGCCGTCTCTGTGCATTAAAAGCTAATTATGAACCGTGAAGCCAACACGGGTCTTAAACATTGTGACAACTACAAGCCTATTACTCTGAGTTTCATTCAAAGTGAGAGACAGGAGGAAGACAGAGCGCTGGTAGTTGAACATATTTACTGAAGCAATTTCGCGGCTGATTAGACGCAAGCATTTGAAATCATCATTCATATTCTCCGCCAGATCTGCGAAATGTGACAGGCCGTCGTGTATTATTGCCATCACGTCAGATCTGATGGGATAATAAAAGTGGGGGAGAGAAGATGATCCTTTCTCCGAGCGGCACATAAATCTATCATCACTCCGATCCGCCAGTCGGAGCTCTCTCCCTCTGTCTGCCTCCCCTGAGAGGGCTAGCCCTTCGAACCGAAGCCTTGGGCTAGGTGGGTAATAGAGATTGGCTATCAGCGGCAGACTGAGGTGTACGGCTTGTATGGTTCTGCTCGGATGCCACTGGATTGCAAAATCAATGAAGGATGACAGGGAGGAGATCTAGGTTGCTGCTGTATAAAAATCGAGTTAGTCTGCTGCTGCTGCTGCTGCTTCTCCCTCTCCTCTCTATATAGACTTGGATTGCACGCTGCTGTTTTTGCAGTGCCAGGTTTAGGGGGGACAGTTATGTCACCACTGCAGCACCCAGAACATTTGGATAAACAGTGCACTTCCAAATTTCTAATTATTCTAATTCAGGATCAGATCCTTTTGGCAGACTGGATTATCAGAGGGAACAGGAAGGAAGTCAGTCCGTTGGTGGAGATTCGGGCCCGATTTAACAGAGCAGAACCTGCGTCGCCATTGTTTTTTTAAGCTATAGCGAGGAATATGGAACATGCTGGGAGAGGATTCTGCTGTGCGGCTTTGCAACGCTGCTGGCAGCTGCAGAGAACTGGAATAAGGAGACGGATAAACGAGTGCTTTCATTAAGTGATTGTGAAGGTGTTCGGTACATTCAAAAACGCCTTCAGAGCTTTCAAACAAGCTCAGCGTGAGAGCAAGAACAGAGACACAACCACACGCTATGAAACTAAACTTCCTTTCAACTTTGAACTAGACACCAAAACTTTTTAAGCTACAGGCTGAATTTCATAGATTAGACACATTTCAGTTAATGTGCAATTGTTTTTGGGGGGTAAAAAAAATGGGTCAATTGTAGAAGCTGAGGCATTTTTCCCTCTTGCTTTGACACACAAGTATGACATTGACACTCAATGAAAGGTCTCATTCACTCCACTCTGTCCCCGCACACTACAGCTGGGAGAGGAGAGGTGGGAGCATTGGGGGACAGAAGACAGAATGACAAACAAGGACCAGGTCTGAGTGACACGGAGACAGACGGAACACCATTGGATGAGTGGGTACAGGGTAAAAGTTTGCCGTTGACCCCTCTGTGCTCTCTCTATGCCTCCCTTCACCTCAGAGTTCACATTCAGTAACGTGCACACTGCAAACTGTATGTGGCAGCCTCATTATTTATACATGAAGACCCAGCCACAAACGAGTGCCCTGATGATGGAATAACACCTTGTGGCCTCATTATTATGTTCCATGTTTTGGCTCTGTTTGGCAGCAGGTACATGGTAAAACTACTGGCTGGATTTTCATGAAACCTGGTGGAAGTGTGGAGCATGGGCAAAGAAAGAAATTTGGGAGTGGATGTGAATCACAGGCAGATAGATGATTCATTTTTTCACTTTTGTTAAAATTGCAGGATTGGGAATGGACTTGGCAGAGTCCGTGTGCTCTTCTTTTTTAGACTTTATTTAGTAAAATCGCACTATAATGACATTGTTCAAAAACAGTATCTAATGTTCCTTTCCACTCAATCGCAGAACCAATAGTCTAATGGCCTAAGAGTGAATTAGAAATATTTTGGAGGCTCCAGTGTAAAGAGGTCATATCCAGATAAAGGTTATCCAGGCTACAATTCCCTCTCCTGTGACACATTTATTGATTAGCAACTTGAGACACGATACAAGGGGTTGCAGGTGTATTAGCTCCAGATGACATTTATCCAATCTCTATAAACCCATATCTACATATGAATGCAGATGTTCCTTGACGATGGCCAGTAGATTACATTTCTGTTTTCCTGCATGCGACCAAAGCATGTTTAGAGAAAATTGGTCAATACTACTGTGACTACGAACAAACTGCACACAGGAAACAGAAAACTCCCAATACCAAGTTCTTGCCCAATTCCCAACACACGTCTGCATTCCTATGCAGACATCTGTTTACAAACAGTCCGCTCAATGGGATCGGTTTTATCAGCATCTGGTGTTTCAGATCCCTAAGCAGCAATATAAACTAACATTACAATCTTAAAACTTGGTTCTGTCAAAGGTGAAAAAGTTATTTTACAAGTCATTATGATTATCTGTTGCATATGCAGCGGGTGATCGAACGTCAGACAGAAAACATAAAAAAATGCCTTGTTTGGAGGAAGACTTTGTATTTGTTTTGTCCTTTATATTCACCATAAACGGCCGGTAGTGATTGTGAATGCCAGAAATGGTGCCGAACAATGTATTAAAGTTTGACTACAATATAAGCAACAGAAAGGCTGCACTATTGAAATTCAAATGAACAGATGCACCCAGTGAGGTGAAGCAGTGAAATAAAATGTCTGGCTACACTGCAGATTCTCATAAATAACCAGTGTTCACAGTGATGTGATATTTCCTGTCCGAGGCTTTGGCACTGCTGCTTTGTGAGGCTCCATAAATACAGCCTGAAGAGTTTTTCATTGTTGTGACTTTCACGGTAGTTCTGCTTTTACTAGAAGGCACAGAGGAGAGCGGGAAAGGTGAGGAAATACGAGGGTGGTGGGGGCAGCCTGCTGCTAAGGTCATGAGCTGGATTTCCACCTACAGTGGCAGGTGCACGATGGAGGAACCTCATCCTCCAGAGAGATCCGCTGCGGCCGAGTTCAACTCAGCACAAACAGTCAACGTGAAGGTTGTGTATCCAAAAAAGCCTGGAAATGTTTTTTTTTTTCTTTCCCCCCCAGACGAAACGTTGAAAACAAGAGTGTTTTTGTCCAAGAATGCCGACAAAGCATTCCTCACATATAGAGAGGAGACAGAACTCGGCCTTGTCAGCGCTGACAGACAACACTGTGCAGACAGTTCAAAGTGGTTAAGTGGTTCGTGGTATGGGTCTCGAGACCATAATTACTCCATTGAGTGTCATTGAGGAGGAAGATGTTAACACTAGAAACTTCAGAAATGACCTTATTTTTCCCGGAGAGGAGACTGTGGAAGTGTAGCGGCTGACAATGGCGTTCTTATGGCTCCGTAGAGTTCACGAACTGCAGCTGAAAAACAAGCTGTTCGACTAAACTCCAGGGTACACTAAATAAGCTCCAGCCACATGTGGCCCATTTATAATTCGTAGTCTAAATGCAAGCCATGTCCCCTCGCTAATGATAACAATCCGGGATAGATGGAGATGATAATCGTCATGGTTCAACCTGCCACTTTCTCGTCTAATATGTCTTCTGCGAGATCGAAGCCGGTAGTGGCGCCTGACAGGTGAGCCAATAATGTCTGGGAAAACAGAAAGAGTAGAGAGGGCCACGTTCTCTGTGCTTCATCAGAAACAGCCCGTCAGATGAGATTATGGAGCAATTTACACAGATGGCAGATCCCATCATTCCCCTGCCTTGTTAAGTAAAGGCGGGTCTGACAGGTTGCGGAGAGGAGGGGGGGGGCAGCGATTGATTGGAACAGATCTCATCTTGGCACAGATTGTCAATGACTAAGCAGTGGGAATTAGCCAACATTTTAGAGGCATTTGCGCTTCAAAGGAAGGAGAAAATATCTGGGTAAGTCATGTCAGGAGAACGGCCATGAAATGCATTTGTTAGAGGCAAAGAAACCGCAGCAGGAATGCCTCTGTCTCCGCTAAACGTTCACAGCCTCCCTAACACCGCAGTCAAATGCCTAAAGTGGCAGGAACTTGCACAGATTATTGAATGAATATAGATCCGCAAAGTCTCTGCTCAGAGACCTCATATCCGAATATAACAACAAACAATGTTTGCATAACAGCGCAGATCTGGTTGCAAGCTACAACCCAGATATGTGATGTTCCCTTTCCCCTCTCCGTCTCTCGGCCCTGCAACAGATAATTAATAATGCATGTATGGGAGTCCGGGGAAAACTCCACACTCTATTAAGACAGAGCAGACGACAGCTATTCATAGTTTTAATGATGAGTGGGAGGGACAGGTGAACACCGCAGAGGATCTGTCCCACACGGAAACGTGCTACAGAGTGAGAGCGGCTTTCTGCAGAACATCTCTGCGACAACACCAGTTCAACTTGTTATCACTTCATTTCTGCAGGCCTATCTGTGCCTTTCATCTCTCTGCATCTCTTATTTCATTCCATTATATTTAGCATGTGCAGGCCAGCCATCCAGTGAGGACGCTGTACTGTGTTCACCATCAGCGGATCACTGTGAAAGGAGCGAGCCCCGCTTTCACTCTCCAGATACTGGTTCTGATATCATCATGTGGAGCTGATCCGATCGTTCCTCTGCGTGTACGGTCGCATGAGGATGTCAATACACATCACTTCTTAAGATCCTGCTTAAACAAGCCCCTTACTTTCAACATCTCTGTCTTTTTGTTTCAGTTTGCTTTACCCACTGAAATCTTTTTCACTCTCCAAAGAAAATCCCTAAAATGATCAAGTTTTGACATTCTCACAGAAATATCAATAGGCGAACTCTAGCCATTTTCACATGGGAAATAAGAAAATAATGTCACTTGAGTCAGTGTCACCTGAGTCTGAAGTGTGGGGCATGGACGATATTAAGAAACAAAGGATGACACATCTCCAGGCTCTCCAACTGAAGTAAAATGAAACCAAAATATTCCAGAAACAGGCCCTGCCATGTTGTTAATTGTTAAGTTAATTGAGTTATGCTGTCAGACAAGCTAAACAGCTGTTTTGATAAGCTAGCTAAACCTAAGCCTAACCTAACTGAGCCTTATAAAAGATTAATAATAACCTTCAATTCTACACGAATTTTCAAGAGTGCTGAAATACATGACTTCAGGCTGTGAGGCGGACTAGTGAGAGAGTTCCAGTCAGAGTCTGGCATGATTACTTTTACTGTCCCTGACAACCACTCATTTAGCCGACTGTTGATAACCGCCTTCAAAATCCCAAGTGGGGGTATTAACTATTTTATGCAATACAACAAAACGTGAACATCTTTCAGCTTAGGTTAACCGCTGACCTTACTTATTTCAGGCATTTAGACACCAACACATTTTGAATTGAGTTCGAGACAATAAACACCAGGGCAATAAAATGCAAACTCACTTCCTGGTTTTTAGAATTCCTGTGCTGAACCAATCATGAGTAAATCAGGTCATGATATGATTTATCCTCTTTTTATGGAATTCAAGAGCAACTAAAACAAGCTGAACGTGACAAAAAAAAAAAAAAAATGACAGATGTACTTTGTGGGTACTTAACATAAAATCTCTCTGCTTGAGGCTAACAGCTCAAAGCTACATTAGCCTGACTCTCTGATTTAGGAGAATTTATGATTATTCTAATAATTCTAATGTTAAAATTAGTGCTGTCAAGAGATTAAAAAAATTGTGCGATTAATTAATTATGATCTGTAATTAATTAATCTAATTAATCT
>JAOWBC010000115.1:14444046-14468663 GCA_028566105.1 Hypoplectrus providencianus
GCCAATCAATGTCCACCTCAGGGTGTGACTGACTGACCATCGTTTTCCACCCCCAACAACTCAAGCAAAAGAAGCCCTACGCAGAGAAATGGATTTTATAAAAAGGCAACTCGCATACAGAAATAGTAAAGTTAGAGATTAAAAAATAGATTAACGCGATTAAAAAACATAACGCGTTAATTATGACTGTAATTAATTAATCGCAATTAACGCGATAATGTGACACCCCTAGTTAAAATATCAATCATGTACAAGTTAAAATAATTTGATGATTTTTAGCGACTTTACTGAACTTAATTCAACTTAACTACAGTCTGGCCTCACAAAGACCAATTAAATTTGTTTAATATGTGTCTATGTTAATTAATGGCACTAAATCACTGTAAACTGAATTTAAAAGCATTGAAAAGGCAATACCATGGGATTCCAGAAATTTTGAAGGCAATTTTCCACATTTAATGTTCAAAAAGATTAATGGTGCCACTCAGAAAGTAATTGGCAGACTAATTAATGATGAAAATTATTGTTAGATTCAGACCTAATGAGTAAAGTCATTAACAGAGAAACATTATTTTGATGCTTGTGCAATTTTAATTATGTTTTTTCTAGGAGGTTTATAAAACCTGCATTTACATTTTTTTAACAACAACAACAACAAGAGACGGTGTTTTATTGTTCCATCATTCATGTCTGACTGACGGGCATCCAATCTGTTTAATAAGGTCAGAATAAGAAGTAGAATACTAATCCTATGTACTGGATTGGTGCGCTGTTAATAACAGTGAGAGGTAGGACAGGATAGATACAGACACGACTCTAATAAAAAAAAGCTTAATCAATCAACCCTGTGTGAGGCATTACCGAAAGTGTTTGAGAATGAAATGAACATCGGAGAGAAAGGGAAAGAGAGGCAGACACATAAATCTACTGATCCTCGCTCAGCAGGGGGACGGTCTGAGCGTACCAGCAGAATATTCAGCAACCCAGATATTCCATTAATAAGGCCCCGCACACACACAGCACAGCTGTTTGCCGTGTACTTATTTGTATTCTGTCTAATGAACTTCAAGTTGAATTTCAGGCCGTTTGCCGAGACTGCTCACACCACTCAGCACAGTGAGGCGAGGGAAGGAGACACATGCAGAGAGAGAGAAGGAGAAAAAGGAGGAACGGGCGGGGAGAGAAAGAGGTGGAGAAGTCTGAGGAGAGGAGGGGTAACAGTGTAGTAGCAGCACATTAACAGTTGGTCCCTGCGGACGCTCTGTGTTACAGGAAAACAAGATCAGCTTTAAGCCAACTCTAAAACTAACAGGAGCAAAGTTGAACCAGGGGCTGTGGAAGAAGAAGGGCACCGCCGCTCGACCACCTCATTTCCTCTGATGAAATTGGTTGTAAAAATGCTGCAGGCGTGCTTTCTTCGTTCCTTTTTTTTTTTTTTTTTGCAGGGGCTTATGATTTCCACAAGCCGGGGCTTTAAATATTTCTGTGTCGCAATGAAAATTAAATCATCTCTTTCATTTCACCCTCCCTCCCCCCGCACACCCATCCCCCCCCTCCTTTGATAGCACCTTATTTCCGAAGCCAGCGGCGGATATTCTCCTTTCAGGCGCTCATCCAATGAGGTTAGTAAAACACAAGAGGGATTTGACTATCACAAAAAGAGACTCGGCGGGCGAATAAAGAAGTTGTTTACAAGTATTGATCCAGGAGCGGCTGGATGAGCTGTACGGTCATTATAAGTCATAATCATGCGAGAGGTTTATTAGCTGTTCTGTCAGCAGAGGAGCTGAGAGAAGAAGAAGCTCTGCTCAGAGGAGAGAGCTGCAAAGGAAACTGACACCTGCTGTCACTTATTCACGACCACAGGATCCATTATATATCGAAAACCCAAAGCTTTAAACAAGCATGGCAAGGTGGGAGCCCAAAGAGTTTAAATTTGATCTTGTAGCTTTTAGCCCGAGTGTGGAGGCCGAAAACCTGATTATTTCTGAGACCACATAGAAGGAAAGGTCCTCTCAGCACAGCACTCAGGATCAATGTCCATCAACTCTTGACGTGTTCCCACTGCATGGCTCAACACCATTCTGGTACCAGATCCTCATTTATTATCATGTGTTTAGGTGTTTTCGTGAAGGCGGGATTCTCAGCTGATGTCTGTAGCACCTCTACGTGATTCTGCCATGAGATCTTCTCGAACACAACACTCCTTTGATCATTTTATTGTCAACCAGGCAAAACAGTGTCTGTTCTTCCTCACTTGTACGGTGTGGTGTATCAGGCTGTCATTTTTTAACCTCTGATTCTTTCTGATCAATCAGTGGCTTTAACTTAATTTCCTACCATCGGCTCAGCTCCCCTGGAACTTCAACCAAGCTGGTACCAAAACATTACCAGGTACTATCCACTAGGGGTGGAGAAAAATAAATGAAAATCGATGCAGCGTACTGCAGTGTTTGGCATGCCAATATTGTTTCCATACACAAACAATACATATTGATGATATTAAAATACTAAATGATAATTGCAAGAAGACTGTATGGTGACTTTAATTTTTTGATAATAGAGTATTATGGACTGTTCTTCCTGACCCCTAACCATATACAACTTTTGCAGCTGTGCCATGCAGTGGAAATGCAGCTTCTCGGCATCTCTGCAGGACCGTTTGCTGACACACATCTGATTTATTGCTTCAACTAAATAATAACTCGTCAGCCATCAGTCAGAGCTCCACTTGTCCCCTGGAGTTCACTCAATAAAATCTGACCTGCAGCGTTTTGCCACGCGATATTTGAAGGCCATTTCTTGGAGCTGAGTAAAGTGACACCTCTGCCCCACAGTGACACAGGGAGAAATGAAGACGGACGGGAGGCTGCAAGGAGGAGAAAGTGTGTCTGTGTTAAGAGCTGGGGAGGAAACATTGGGGGGAGGCCAACTGAGGGGAGTGATGGGTGGGTGCTGGAGCGGGGTATTCTCCTAGAACGGCCTCCAATTACATCCAGGGTGTGAAACCGTCTATAACACCCCGATTAGCCTGTCTGTCATCCTGCTACAGCAGCGAGTGCAGCGCTGGCTCCGGTTGCTGCCGTGCACGCCACTTTGCAGGGGGAACACATTCCCTGTCAGACAAAGTGCGCGCCGGGGCCCATAAATCCTCGGCCCCAATCAAAGCCTGCTTCTAACAATACAGCAAAAGCCCAGTATGACCATTAGCACTCAGCCTCCCTTCCTCCCACAACACATCCATCCTCGACACCTACGCCCATCTCCACTGTGGGCTCCTCTCCATTAGCCGCTCAAACGGCATGTTTCAGAGAGTGACTGAGCAGGCAGGTTCAGGCGAGAGACGCTACCGGCTGCTTATGGTAGCAGATGCCAACGTGCAGAGTGAAAGCAAATGACTCATGCACCCTTTATACCCCTCAGGGAAGCTAAAAACAGAGATGTGGGGTGTCAGGAAGAGTTCAAAGGAAAACTGAGTGCCGTGTCCACAGGAGGGATGAGGGAACGCAAGAAAGAAATGCTCAAGGTTACACATTTAAGGGGCTGAGGTATGCACCTGGAGCCGCAGCGAAGACACGAGGCTCAGTCTGGTTGAGTGCCACCGATGTGTCACCAATTAGCTTCAAAAGGGAGCCACCGTTTGCTGCTGCAGCCCTTTGAGCCAGTCACGGAAACCAGTTGACACACACTTGACAAATGTGTAGGGGAGTGAGGAGTCAGGTAGATGCTTGGATCATCAATAAAGTCAAATTTCAAACAGCTCAAGGTCCTATTGGAGACAGGATGAATGATGCGCAGCGGGGGGTCTGAGCAGCAGCGGGGCAGCTCCAAGGTAGAAAGTCGCCCAATCAAAGTCCAAGCAGTGTGAGCGTGAGGACAGACCAGCGATGCCTGACCAACGTCCTTTCAAGACCAAATTCCTGACCGGATCCCCAGGTCCCTCGGCGGCGGAGCAGTGCGAGGGTGGGCTCGGGGCTGCAAGTGCCTGGCATGACAATCAAAGTTAAATCCAAACCCAGGCCCGGCAGCGACGGGCTGCGGCGACAAATGAATGCTTAAAAGTCTTGCGTCAGCTCTGCAAACACTTTGACAATGAGCGCATGCATCTCCTTCCTTCTTCTGCATTCAACAGCGCCTCTCTTCTCTCTCAGAGCTCATCACAGAGCCGCTTGTGTCTGGGACTAAATATCACCACGCAACAGATGGAAATTGACTTCCTTTAATCAGGCTGAATAACGGCCAGCAGATAAAAAGGCGAGAAAAGAAAGTCTTTGAATATCTGTCCTGCAGGCTGACACACAGCCCTCACACGGCCTGCAGGGCCACAGAGGTGAAGGGGTGCTTTGCTACTGTTACACAGGTCACGAGGTGACAGTTTTATTCACAATGCTTCTATTTACACCGCTTTTAACATACCACAGACGCCCTCTAAAGTTGACCTGCCAACTGTGGCTACAGGTTTTTATTACGGACTGATTATTATAAGCATCAAAAAAAAGTGCTGGAGAGCTGCTGAAAAGCTGGGATTCCTAGAATAAAAACAGATTTTCCTTGTGTTTATGAATATTCTCCCTGAGGAAATAAGCTGAGCATGGCTTGAATCTATAAAAGCAGGTAGCAGGGACAGATGTTGCACAAATAATGATGCACTCAACTGTGTAATAAACATGCTTTCAGCCAGAAAACACAGGCAAAATAAAAAATGTTTCAGCACCCCCACTAAAAGCCCTGGGCTTCAATTAATCACCCATTATACACCGCACTGGGGGTGTAAGATAATATCAATAAACTTTGAGTTTTATGATGCTACTACTATCCTGTGATACTGTGTTGATTCTCCACACCACTGTGTCGATTTTTAATTAACAGATTACATGCAAACACAAAAAAGTGCTGATATGAGATTTTACAAGGGTCAGGCTAAATGCAAATGCAGGTTCCACTGTTATCATTGCTTAAAAGAGTCTACTTTTATTTAGATGCATCTTATTTACTGGATTTGGTTTTAATACTATGACCGTTTTCTTAAATTTGCAGTAAATACCCTTGCTTAAAATTTTGCAAAATGTTAACTTGTAACCCCTGTATCATGACAGGGGTATTATCCATTCACTATACGGCCTGGATCAGCTGTAATCAGCCTCATACATAAGGTGCCTGCTCCACTTACTATCTATGTGCAGATGGCTGATATTTCACAAATAATGGTCTGGCCCCTAACCAGGTTAACTTAAGGGCAAAAAAAGTCACGGTTTATATTAAATATGTTTAATCCAGGCACTTAAAATAAAAAATGACTTTTGAATTTCTGTTTGTTTCCCACCTTGAGCCTCTAACAGGGTGCACACCCGGGTTCGCTGGGTTGAAGTCCTTGTGTGGACGCCATAGCTTCTTCTAAGATATCACTTCCTCCTTCGTCATGACTGAAGCCACCAGAGGTCACTGCCTAACAACAGACTTTAATGAAGCTACGATGGCCGTCTGAAGCTACTTAAAGTTGAAGCATTCCTCTTTGAACTGATGCCTATGAGACGGATAGCGTCCATTCAATCGTGTAATATATAATATATAATATTTGACCTGTGTGATCAAGATACGTATCGCACCACCACGCTCTTGCAAACACACAGCATACACCACACTCACTATGTATTATTGTCATTACAGAGCGTCCTGTGAAGTGATACAGTGTCTCATCCTACAGTCTTAAGTGTCAGCTTTGCAATTATAAAACAATCTGTGCCAAATTAATCAGCACAAACGGAAGATTAAAGAGAGAAAAGTGTATCATTTGAATATATTTCACAAGAACAGTTTTGCAGATGTCCACATGATCCCTACTGCAAAGCAATTTACATACTTTCACTTTGACATGACAGTTATTTTCAGTTCTTTTTAAGAGGAAACAAACCTTCCGATGAAGGTCTTTTTGGTTGGGTTTCAAAAGTACAGACTGATTGATCAAATTTCCGACCATTTTAGAAGATGTTATCACTTTGAATCAAATTTAGGTGCTTGTCTCCTGTTTGACGTCAGCGAATCATTACGCAGGAATTTCAGCCGCAGACTTCAGGATAATAGCTTGAAATTCTTCAAGGTGAGCTTTTGAAATTGCCTGAACTCAGAGGGAGTTAATGGCAACCCTGACAGGGAGAGTGGCCCTGAGTCCCTGTTGGCAGCTCTTTATTAAAGAAACTTTATTATTTCCATCTATCTCTCTCCGCACAGCCAGACTGCGTTACTGTTGACCCAGCCGGCAGCAGCGCCGGTGAGCAGGAATACTGTCAGAATAATGGATTAGGCCCACAGCAGGACACACAGCTGCATCACGGCGTGATTGTAATGCAGGAGACTTCTCAGAGAAACCTTGCGACGTCGATTAGTTTGGAAGCAAATCACAGCTTGTCTGCCCTGCGGGGGGTGCCTAATGGGGGAAATGATTCAACCTGCGAGTCAGGCTGTGGGGTCCCACGCTGGGAGGGGGGAGTGCTGGTCATTCCTGCCCATGTGAAGTTAATTGTGAGCATGTGATAACATGATGCGGGACGGCAACATATAGAGCATCTTCAGTTATTATCAGATGCGAGTCATTAATGGGAACGCGACTTGGGCGTGGACACCACCTGTCCCGTTTGGATTTTATTGTTGCACAGATGGACCTGCAGCAGGCGCACCTGGTAACGTGAGCAGCCCTGTGGCTGTTCGTCAGCATCGTGCATGTGAAAGCCTCAGTCACAACTATTTGGCTATGCAGCACATAATTCAGAGCTCCAGTGTACAGACGTCTGCTCGGTCCAGTCATCCATCACAGCGCTTTTTGCCAAGTCAACAGATTCTCATGGCGGTGGGCAGTCGGGGGAAAGGCCTCTCAGGTTCTGTTTCAGCATCGGGAGTGTGTGTGTGTACGTGTGTAAGTGTGTGTGTGTGTACAGCCCGGGAGAGTTTGGCTTTTCACTTGGTGTAAAGTATAGCTCTTTACAGCAGCAGTAAACCATGTCACAGGCCAATATAGCCATCGATACCCCCAGGACTCCTGATTGTTCCAACATGTGAAAGCTCAGCTGGGATACTTTATTCAATTAGGAGGACTGTTAACTATTTTATTCACAATCTGGCCTGGGAAGTTTCCAATGCAGCCTCATCTTTGACTCATCTCACAAAGTCTGTCTGCGTGCCCACCTCTAAGCCCCAACAAAAAAGGAAAACAACAAATAGAAATGTCAGCATTTGAAAAGGACATTTTTTTGTTTTTGCTTGAGAAATGTAATTGATTTTCACATTATCAATCTGTTGGTTGCTTGACGCAAATTTTACAGAACAACTCAGGTGGTAGTGCACTAACTAACCTGGATCCGTTCATCACTAATATGAGTAACAGTGGTCAAAAGAGACCAGATAAGTAAGTTTGAATGGGCCGTGAAATGTAATCAACATCAAACATTTGTACATGCATAAAAGGAATCGTATCAAAGTTTATAAAAAATCACAATATTGTCAGGTTGAAGTATTTACTGTAGACATCACTGTAGGCCTTTTTTTTAATAGTCATTTTGCCAGCCACTGCACAGCACCAAATCCAGTGAAAGTAGAATGACATCATCTGTTTAACGCCCTAAACAGGTGCGGCTGCAGGATTCAGTTCAAACCAAGCAGAAGCAAGTCATTCAAATCACCTGAGCTGTGTTTACTCAGCTGATTAGTTGTATCAGCTGGTCTCCTGTTCGGCTGGGACCAAAGCCTGCAGCCATACTGGCTTTTTCATGGATCAGTTTGAGACCCCTGCTTTAACAAGAGCTCAGAAGGTGCTTCGTTTAATAGAAATTGGTCAATCAACATAAAATGAATAACAAACCTGAAAAAATTGATTCACAGAAAATGATTCTAATCATAATCTACGTTGATCATCAACAATCATGACTGACCTTGGATTTACATTACCATAAATGTAATCAAGGATGCAACTAATGAATATTTTAATTTCCAGATTAATCTGCCAGTTTTGTTCTATATGAGTCATTTGCTCCAAGAAGCAACCGCCAGGGTTATGTCAACAAATTTCAAGTTTTCGTCCAACAACAACTGTTACCATTATCGTTTCAAAGAAATTAGGTAGTATGAGGTAAGCATCTATAGCCAGGAACTGTTGGTCATCATACACACTCACTCACACACACACACACACACGCTTTTTCCCTGAATTTGGCCAATTAGAACAGTCATGGCTGTGTGGGTCCATGTCTGACTGAAAGCTCCTTGTCAGTTTTTTGCAATTTAAAATATCTCAAATTTAAATATAGATAGACCCAACATCACGCTGAGCAGAGATCTATTCATGAAGAATGACTCCTGTGTGGGCGTGCGGGGCCTTTAAAACACACAATAGCTGAAATGTAACAGGCTGACATTTGCACTTGTCATAGCACAGGTGTTACTAATAAAATTAACTACTTCTCTGCTCCATTAAGTGTCCCTGCAAGCCATCTGAATGAAGCAGCATGCACAAAGCCTGGAAATGCCTCACCTACATGGAATGCACTGCAGCCATTTTTAATGTTATTGATTACACCTGTGCTTTTTCCTGCTTTAACATGTCAAAATGTCTGCTGTGGAAAAAAGGTCTGGTGGCAGCCTCTCCACTGTACCCCGGCACCCACGCTCATCAAATAATACAAGACATGGTGATGCACCCCTGAGGTACACTGGCTGCACCCTCACATTTGTCTGCACCACTCTGCTGTTCCTTAAAAAATCCCCACAGTGGAAGCACCAGAGAGATAATCCTGCAATGTCCCAGATCTTTATTGGGTGTGAGCCCCTGATGGGAGCTTGCAATGAGATTTGAACGCAGCGTGGCCACGTTTCATTTAGAGGGGAGAGTTTGGTAAAGGGGCAGGAGGAGGATTTGCAGCAGGGTGGCGTCCCCGTGCATGCAGAAAATCTCTAAAGGCAGAAAGAGGTTTCCTGTGGGTACCAACAGCACAGCAATATACTGTAAGCCCATCACTGACCATCCCAACTTTCAGTCTCACTACTGAACCACCAGCTCCAATACTGCATGCCATGCACTTCCAAATTGTCAAAAAAAATACATCTTTTTATCAGTGATCTACAGGAAATTAATATGAAACCATTTTGAAAATTAGTAAATCGACCAAGCAGAAACGTGCTATAGTTCCAGGTTCTTAAACGTAAGCATTTACTGCTCCTCTCTGTCTTTTCAAAGTCAACTTAATATCTTTTTTTGTGCAGAAAAAGAGAGACAACGTAGTCATCTCGGGCTCTGATGGGAAATTTCCAGTGTTACATGAACAAAAACCTGATCACATCTAGAGAAGCTTGTCAGATTAACCAAAAATAACTGCAGCTGTACAGTATACAAACAGCGTCTCTCTCTGTCACAGGGCAACAGGCTGAAGATATCAGCACCTCCTCAGTCTCACACTGCATTGCACAGATTACAATGAGAGTTAGCTATCTATAGCCTGTAAATTACTACAAATACTACAAGTTCACCAGGACAGCTCCCACATCATTAAACATTTCATGACTGTGTGCCTTTGTCAGATGATGAAGCATTCGTAGTGGATTAAGTCTCGAAGCACATTTATCCAAATGCACAACAATGGGGATGCAAATATATACGAAGTCACAGTGACCCAAGAGAGATATCTCACGTCCAGCGTGCGGTGTTCCTGGACTGTTGTGACGGGCTGAGGTCGGGCTGCAGCCCCTTCAACTTACCGAGCTTCCCCCGGGACTCCTCCAGCTTCTGGATCTGGTTCTCCAGGAAGAACATGGCCACTGCGAACGCCAGCAGCGCCAGAAGCTGCAACTTGGGCGGCATCATGACTCTAAGCAGCCCCATCAAATCATCCAGAGAGGGATTTGGTCAGTCCATGCTCAGTGGAGGAGACACTGAAAACACACAGAGAGCGACGACGGTGATTACAAAGCGGCTGAGAGTCTGAGCATGGCCCTCTCTCTCTCTCTCTCTCTCCCTCTCTCTCCCCCTCTCCCTCTCTCTCTCTCTCTCTCTCTCTCTCTCTCTCTCTCTCTCTCTCTCCCTCTGTTTGTGTGTGGAGAGCTCCCAGTGTTCAAATCCTCTGGTTACCTCAAATGCGACGTGATCATGCTCGGTTTGGTAATTTCATCAAGTCACAATAACGGAGCGTCGTGGAGCCCTAAGTGTTTCTTCTGAAAGCGAATAGATCTCTCCGGTGTGTATGAGCGGGTGTACCAGCCACTGTCGCCTGCGTCCCCCATGAAGCGCTGCCCTGTCCCATCCAGTGTGCGTCCACCACCACCGCACCGCAGACAGACTATTACTACCACTCAGGCCATTGGGTGTCTCGGCAGTCCACCATACACCTCAGTCTTCCAATTCGTCGAAAATCACTGTCTGTTCAAACCGGATTGGACAATTCTCACAAACAGACCTCAGCTTGAACAGCAGGTGTCGCTGTTGTTTTTAAGCCCTGAAATCAATACCGGCAAAGAAGAAAATTTGAGTCGCCTTTGAAATACGCCCAAAGTCAAGAAACATACAATTTATACGAATTTTAAACAGTTACTCATATATTAATTTATGTGTTCATATGAAATACATGTATGATGTTATTTAAGCAGGCGTGAAACATTTTGGGAAAAATAAACACCAACTATATAAATTTTAATCGTCAGGCGCCTAAAAGCCAGCCCTATAATAAATCAAGAGGTCCTCGGAGTAGTTCGCTAACAAAGCAGGCTCTAAAATGTCGGGAGAGATGTATCTCCTGTGGCTCCTCTCGCTTATACAAACGGTGAGTTTATTAAGAGTGAAAATGAGCAGTTTTTGCCGCTTCCAGCAGGGCTTTATCGTGAACATAAACGGCTGCTGAAGCTGTCAGCCGTCACGTTATGTTCAGTTTCGTGAGCCGTATCCTGCTGAGTCCGGAGCTTCAAAATGACGTGGCCTATCCTCCAAACCCGATCGGGAAGTAAAGCATCCTCACCGTCTAGTTATTCGCTAAATGTTTTGTTTATTGTTATAAACGGAATAATTGTCGAAACGTTCACCAAGTAAACGCAAACGAAGACTTCCGGTATTATAAATGTACTTGTTCCCGTCGAAGTGTGTTCCCTACTCATTTTTTGTTAACAAGTTAACAATATATTATTATCGATTCCATCTAAAATTATATGTGAACCGTATTGCCAAGATAAGAGAGCATGGTGCAGGAGACCAAAACAAGAATTACGGGGTCTTTTGATGGGTTAATCACAGTTAAGCGGACCCTGTTTTACTGAATCTTGAAAACGAAAATAAAACTTACCTGTCATGGAAAACTGGCAAAACATAGCACCTAGCATCATGGTGATTGCACACCACCATTATTATATTGGTACCAGGTATGATTTATGATTTTAGTAATTGAAATAATGTGATAAAATGTGTGTTGTCTTCTTATGGGGTTAAAGACTGTGGTAAAGTGGTGTCATCTGTGCATTGACTAAATACTTCTGAAAGCACTGATGATAAATCATACGATCATTGCTTTGTGAACACCGGTATTTGGCTTTTTCTCTATCCCGCCCAGCCCTAGTTTTGCATTTGTTCTCTGGCAGCAAGTTGGATGAACACACTTCTGATTGAACAACCCTGCCTGTATAGCCACAATCCTACCACACAATGCCATCTTTTGTACTAGTTAATTGAGTCTAGTGATTGAGTGATTCATACTTGATTAATATTTGTAGTCAATGTTGAGTAAATGTGCCAAACAATTGCTGATTAGTTTATTACCGTATCAGGAATCAAATTAATTTACAATAACTTTGCTTTGTTGGTCACAATAAATATATAGCCTAATCTTAAGAAGTCACTGAACACAAACCTTCCAATAATAGATGATGATTTTGTAGGTTGGGCATTGCTGTCTTATAGACTGATGGATCATTTTCATTGGTTCAACAGTACACTGAACATAGATGTTTGTTATTGTTCTCATTTGTATTTGTTCAAGATTTTAAAGCACATAATTATCCCCAACCTCGATTCCTAATTTCATCCTTTTTTTCATCAGTGAAATAATGCCTTTTTACCCTCACACATCTGCTTACGAGAAACACGCACCTCATTAAACTTGGCCTATATTTCCGCTGTGTGTGACTGTTTTTTTTCCTACTACCTCTCTCCAGCTGTCGGCGTACGGTGCCGATCTGTCGTCTGAGGCATGCAGGGAGCTGGGCTTCTCCAGCAACCTGCTGTGCAGCTCCTGTGACCTGCTCGGGGAGTTCAGCCTCACCAAGCTCCAGCCCGACTGCCGGCAGTGCTGCCAGCAGGAGGCCCAGATGGAAGCGCGCAAGGTAAAGGGAACAACAAAGCTCTGGGGAACAGGCAACAGAAAGTAATTGGCTGTCTAGATTCAGGCACAGCGGGGGCTTGTTACAAAGACCTTCTAACTGGCGATTAAGTGAGAATGGAGGAAGTGTAAATAGAAACAAGTTTACAGAATGAGCAGCTATGAAATGATCAAATGAAAGGCGAGTGTTGTTGGAGCTGCAGGACTGAGGCTTGGCAAAATGAAGGATGTGCAACAGATAGTTTACTAAATGTTGCATTTTGAGCTGCTACATTCCATTTCTGGTCATTGACTGCGCTCTGGAGATGACAAGCTCCTCAGTGGACAGTAGCAGCTCCCGGAGGACCTCTGTGTCAGAATGTGTCACATTTATTGGCAGGATCACAACCTCCAGCTGCGACAAACGGCCCAGTTTTAGCCTCCCTGTCACTGGGCCCGTTGAGGCTGTTTGCAGCTGTGGGTCAGATCTGCGCTGCCACACACCAACTCTGTCAGGAGCTGTCTGTCTCAGTCCTCCTCTCTGATGTTCTCAGTCGAGGCTCCTTAACCTCAGCCTGACACTCCCCACGGGGTCGAAGTATCAAGTTCTGCTGTAACAAGCTCTCCGTAAACGAAGAGGTGTTACTGTGCGCTCATTGCTCCGGTGATTACAGCAAATTCAAAAGGAGTCCCTGCTGGGCTCTGACAGATAAACAGCGAGTCAAGTGATGGTGGAAAAACAATGTAATTCTTCTTTGATTAAGCAAAGCCCCGAGAGCGTGTGTGGTATCCTAGCAACAGCACCTTGGGAAAGAGCAGTGCACACCTCATTACACCTCTTGACGATAACTCTGCTTCAGACAGACACTTAGAGGAATGATTACTCCTCTTCCTCCTCATGGTTTGAGTGAAAATGTCACTTGGAAGAGCAATCGGCCGTCTCCAGTTGCACTCCGAGGGTACCAGTGGAAACGGCAGTGTCACTAAGCACATTTTCTCCGCAGACAGCAACAATTATCTGCCTTAAGAATTCTCTCAGACCCGCAATTGACATCAGTGCCGTGTCATTACACCCTCTCAGAAATGGCTTATGGCACAGCCTTGTCGATTAGTAAGATTCACTAAGCATGGAGGGCATTTCGGGTGCTCGTTTTTAAATGTGTGCTTCTCTGCAGAGCACCCAGCACTCAGCAGCACCTCGGCTCCCCTGGGTGCCACTATGCAGGGCGTCTCTCCGAAGCAAGAAACCTTCCTGAGAGTCTCTGACGCCAGTACAGTTGATGAGAAGCTTTCATTTCAGCCTTTTAAGCCATGGATGATTTGTTTGCTGATACTCTGCGTGCTGTTGGATGCTGTTGGCTTCAGCTCATTTATCAAATGTGAGATGAGCTTTTATGTTGCTCTTGGTTCTGTTTTTTTTGTTTGTTTTTTTGCCTTGCAACACTTTCCCTGATATCATTTTTGCTCAGTCTCTTTCTTTTGATGGAAGCGAGGTACTCAAGGCCTGCAAGTCCTCAGACGATTGGACAACGATACAATATGATATTTGCTGATGTCACAAAGTCTGCCACGGTACAGTTTGCTTCAGAGGCCACAACCTGTGACATTTATAAGCACTCACAAAAACAACTACTACTATTGTTTAACAATTTTATTTGTTGAGCTCTTCTGGATATCCAAATGAAAAACAATACCCTCGTTTTTCAATACAAAGAATAAAAATAGACCTGCAGTTCACTATAAAGTGCTCTCTGCATTTAAGTGCAAATTATTTTCATTGATTTATTTTAGAGAGTCTGTGATGATCTTCCAATCATGAACATAGCCCATTCCCAAGATCGGTTCTGTCAGTGAGCTCAGTTTCCTTCTCAACACAAAACAAAATCTATTTTGTGAAAACCAAACCAGGAGCTTGTCAAAATAAAAGCGCATATTGATAGACGCAGTTGGATGGCTCACTGATGAATCTATATATAGCAAGCTAGAACAATGGACTGTTGCACACTTTTGATGGTTTGATGTGCTCTATTTGCTCCTGGGTAGAATCACCACTACATGTAATCCACGTCTGTCTGTCCCTGGGGGTATCCCACCATGGTTGCTTTTTTAGATTTTTTTTTTTTCCCTGTCGTTTAAACCGCAGGTCAAAGGACAGAGGGTGTCACATGCTGTGCAGATTGTAAAGCAGTCCTAGTCAGTTTTTGATTAGATGTTTCCAGTTTAATAAGTAAAATTGAACTGTTCCAAGATTCAACAATTTGGAGATAATAGCTCTCTATGTGGCAGTTGCATCCCAGAGCACTGGAAATGAGCTTTGTAACCATTTCTGGAGTAATGGATTTCAATCACTTCTCTTTCTCATCTCTTCTCCTCTGATCAGCATTCTGCTCGCTGAGTCCTTTCAGCCAGCTTCACGTTCCTGCAGATGTTCACTGAAGTGATGTCTGGACTAAACAGGGTTGGCACTGATAAAGCCTAATTGCATCTGATCTGATTGAAACCCATTATTAATTCAGTTCATTAGTTAAATTAGTAGTTAATTAGTAATTATTTGTTGGACAGTTGGTGTTGGATGGTGCTTTTTTCCCCTCCAATTAATAAAAAAAAAGAAAAAGATTAAAACTTTAATTTTGGGTTTACCAGGGGTTTATTCTTAAACTAGATCTAAAGATCAGTAAAGATCAGTTAAGTGATAAAAGTCAGGAGTGGGCAATCCCTTTTCATGGCGCTCTGTAATGTCTTTAGCCTTATCCTTTAATCTTGGATCTCATTAGAAATGTTGTTTTATGAGTTAGGAGGCTTACAGAACAATTAAGTGGCCTTTTTTGAAGAACAAGGGTTGAATGATCCTGAATAATCCCCAATTATAAAAGGGGCATTTAACATCCTTTGGCATTGAAAGTATTCATCGTGGTTTTAAATATGCTATGCTCCTTTTAAATGTAAAGGAAAAAACGTGTTGATTATCTTTGATCCAGAATGGATGAGATAGAACTTCATCATGTACAAATATCACCATGTTTTTAATTCTGAAGGCTGTGCCGTGTAAAGATATTCTGTACTTAAAAGAAGGATAATAAGAAAACATGGGTGAAGTTACTGAGAAACAGTACTTTTGTGTTCCTGCTTGCTGCTGAACTCCCTGATAAGACAGGGTGACTAGCTAATTAGAGCATTTTGAAATGTTCAAATGCTCCAATGAGTCCAGTGGGAGCAGCCTATCATTTGTTTCCTGGTTTCCTGCTCCCAACAGAGTCGTGCCTTGTCTCTGATCTGTGATGTGTGGTAAAATGAAAAGCACGGAAATTTAATTTTCAGCAGTGCTGGACTGTTTACAGAAAGACATGGGAAGGGGGGAAGAGGAGAGGATCTCAGCTTTGCATGCGTAATTTAATTTGCTGCGTGAACCAGCCAACCTGGCCATTTACCACTCTCCTCCCTGAAACGGCGAGCAGAGCATGGTCTTGAAATACAGCTGTGACACTCCAATTTTCCCTAACTTATTGTATATTGGTGCCGGAGGTTTGATTACAGGGGAGCCCTGCACAAACCGCCATCCATCAGCCCTGCTCCATATGCACAGCCTCACAGTTTAATGACCCCCAAGGAGTCGCCCGGACACCTTTATGAATCAGTCTGCCCGAATCAAATTACTCCTGCAGGACAGGCGTCCGGCCACCAGCAGGGACTCAACCCATCCTGTCCCTGTGTGTGGGCATGGATGTGTATGTGTGTGTGATAAAATAACACTCCTCATCTGACACTGTCTCTCTTCGCGCAGCTCTACGCTGGAGCCATCCTTGAGGTGTGCGGATGAAAATTGGGGAGGTTCCCTCAAGTCCAAGGTGAGTATTTTCCTTGGAATTTAGCCAACTAGAATATTGAACTTCTAGATCTTTAGACACTGACCATCCTGCTCCATAGCACCAGGTAGACTCTGTAATAAATCAGAATGATAATCATCTTTCAGAGGGATCGTCTCGCATTAAAATCAGATTGAGATATGACACACAACTACATTGTTTAGATTGGTAATTGCAAGGACAAAGTCCAATTCCTCATAAAATCTGATTTGAAATATGTTGTCTTTACATCACACTTTAACACGCAATTGCATGCATGTGAGCATGCACATTGTATAATCAAAAAAAAAATTAATTACACAACAAACTTGTTCATCTTGCATGTAAGTTCTAAAATTATATAGGGTAATATACATTTGGTGTGAGTAATTATTTCAAACTGGAGTGTGGAGGATTTTTCTATAAGCTCCTTTCAGACCACTGCTTCTAGCTGCCGTATGTACGCCTCTTGCTACTTTTTTCCTCGAGTCTGAACTTCCTCATCATAATTGGGGGACCAACTGATCATAGATCTGTACCGCCTTTGTAACTAGTAACAGAGGCTTCAAATTGGCAAGACGGTATTTGGGCGGGATCAGTGTGAACCAACGGAAAATATGCAACGTGTGTTATTTTGTAATTACAAAGGCAATAAACAGCACAACATGCAGATCTTCAGCCATCCTTTTTGGATGCCACCGCTAATTGTACACAAACTGCTGCTGCTCTGTTCTACAGCGTGAATGGATGCCGATACTATGCTGCATATTTGTTGTGGATTCAGTATCAATGTCTGCTGGCCATTTGGTTTTAGAGCTCAATACGACACTTTGGCGGAAGCTCCATATGAAAAGAGCGCCTGTATAACTATTGGGCTGTTAATTTTGAATGCAAAAAGTGTGAAATTAAATGAGAAAATAGTATTACTTTCTACTCGTTTTTCGTATTTATCAAGTATGTAATTCACACAGGAGAAGGGATTCTACACTGGTTTATGAATTAAGTTGAAAAAAATTACATATGCTTAACTTCGAAAGAATGCATGCCAAATAACGGTGTGGATTTTGAAGGAAGAAAAATCACACCCTACCCAGCCCAAGTTGAGCCATGATTATGGCCTGATCCTCCTGACCTTGTTTTTACACTAACAGCTCTTTGCTGCGACTAAACTTGTGCTTTGTGATTCCTGATCAGTGCGGATGAGTGTGAAATAAAATATCCTCTTGAAATCACTTTTCGCAGTAGGTGGTCTTAAACGCCAGAGGGCCGACTTTCAAACCAGCTTTTGAAGTTTTTCACCGCGTGTGTCTTGGGAGCAGACCTCCCATCTCTGCTCGCTTTAACATTTGGTTAATTCAGTGTCGGGTTACGTTGATGGAGTTACCGCAGCTCCTCAGTATGGGGGGGAGACGTCTGGAGCCTGTCAGTGCCATATGGCTGCTGTTTGTTTACTTCAGCTGCAGCCATCCTGTGTGCTCAACTGTCTCCGCCGCTGTTAACGCTGCATTCCCAGGAGGTGTTGCAGTTGTCACTAATTACAGAGCTCAGTACTAAAATAGAAAGGCTAATTGACTGATTCATTGCCTGACATTTGTGTCACTGCGTTTTGTTTCTTCTCCTCAGCTTTTGTCAGGAGCGACAAGCCGAAGATGTTCAAGGGTCTTCAGATCAAGGTGTGTGCCAGCATGAGGATATAATTTGTTAATTTCACACAGAAAATGCAACTTCAAATCAGAATATGTCAGTCAGATGACTCATGAATATTTCTGTGAATATCTTTCAGTAAAATTGAGGGCAAACCTGTCTTCCTAACACCCCTCCTCTTTCTCTCTCTTTCCCACTCACCCCCTCCCACACTGCAGTACGTGAGAGGCTCAGATCCTGTACTCAAGCTTTTGGACGATAACGGGAACATTGCTGAAGAACTCAGCATCCTCAAGTGGAACACAGACAGCGTGGAGGAGTTTCTGAGTGAGAAATTAGACCGGATATAGACACGCGTATGTTTTTGTTTGTTAGTCTTTAGTTAAATGGTCGATTCACCCAAATTACAAGGCCTCTGGTGGTACGCAGCCATGCAGATATACTGTTTTACGTGCCTGAGATTGCTGCGCTCACCTTCAGGTGAATGGAGTGGTTTTGTGGTGCTCGCAGCACTGAAAATTACATTTAAAATATTTAACAGCAGAAACTGTGTCCTGGTTACTGTAGATCAACTATGGAGTGCTTTTCATAGGAACTACTTTCTGCTTAAGAAAGACTTCCTAGAAAACAGTATTTCTCAAAGACTTGTGGCTGTAAATCTATTTTTTTATGTTCTGAGCACCACAAACAGAAACACACAGTCTCACAAGACATCTCTTAAAAACATAAGCAAACTAAAACTATGTGCACGGCTAAAGACTGCTATGGGCTGCTGAGATACAGTTTATTTTATAATTTGGGTGAACTGACCTTTTAGTTATTTACAAATTTGTACACAACTCGGCCTTGACAGATGGTTGTTAAATCACTATATGACTGTTTTGTATCTGAAAATCCTGAATTTCTTGTCCGGATTTTACCAAATAACTTATGTGAGAGTGTGAAACGACATAATCACAGAGCCCAGCTGGGCAGCACACCGTTAGATAATGACCAACATTTCTGATGAATCAAAGTGGGTCTGTTTGGGTTGAAAATTGAAAAGTGCACATCAAGAAGTGTTTCATTGTCTACATGTGGGAGTTTACGTTCCCCTTCTGTCTGATATTCTTGTATGATTATTTTTTTATAACGCTCAACATTGTGACTGATGGGATACTTAGTGAGAATGAATCCGAGTTGCTCTCCAAATGCAGACGTCTCTGCTGAAGCACACGTTTGTGAAGACCTCACAGTAAACCAGCGTTGGGATGTGAGGTCTGATGTAATTTTGTGTTTCTAGCATCTTCTGTTGGAGGAGAAAGTGGGTTTATTTTGAATGCCTGTTTTTGGAGCGAGTGAGGTGAAATATGCAACAATAAACAAAGTCTCTGATGTTTATTTTCTGTCAGTTTGTTTTGTCTCATGAGCAATAGAAGTGCATGATAAAACGGTCATCTGTTTTCATGGTTTCAGACTCATACTGGTTTAAAGGCACAGGCGTGAATCTGCTGACATCTAGTGGTGTCAAACAGCATCAGCTCAGTGCTGCGACAGGCGAGTAAAGAACTGGGGGAATGACACTTAGTATTTTTACTCTAGCACTGTACTTGCAATTGTGCAATTTAAACTGAGCCCCCCTTTACAAAATGCTGCTTACATAAATTAATAATAAATCATTTGGAATATACGAAACAATTTTGAGTGGGTCAAGACTGCAGGAGCACTTTTACTTTTGATCCCTTAAATACATTTTGATACTTTTGTTGTGAATGCAGGACTTTTACTTGTAGTGAAGTAATTCTGCAATGTGGTATTAATACTTTTACTTCAGTAGCCCAATTCTGGGACATTTATTGCCAAAACTTGCCTTATGTATATCTCTACATCTTAACCCACCAGTATTTATATTTGTATAAGCACTTTTGAAATGTAAAATAATGTTTATGCTGACATGGTTTCAATGATTAACAGCTAACATGGGTCATAAATTCCATAGAATAGTGTTTAAATATTTTTTTATAGCTATATAAACCAACATTGTGTGAATCATCTCATTGATCATTTAGAAACCTCCCAAATCATCATTTTATTCATGTAAAATTAAAAATGATCAAACAAAACTCGAGTAAAAAAAAAAAAAAAAATCTCAGACACATTATAAATATGCAGTAAGTATGAAGATGTGGCTGTGACAGCTTTCTTCTTATTACATGTCTTGGGCTGCTGTTAGAAAGGCCATTGAAATGAAATGTTATTGACTTCCATTATCGGATAGTTAAGATGTAGTATTCAATAGGAAGCAACTGAAAACAAATGGTTGCACAAAGCATACTGCATGGGCACCAGTGAGAGTTCAGTCACACATATTGCTGCTCCTTCTTGCCGCCCACTGAATGGTGATCGCTCAGGTCGCTCTTGGTGGGTTCCTGGCGTCTGTAAGCAATCTCCGGGTACCTGAAAAAGCAAGAGGCAACAATTACTATAGATAAATACTAGTACAAACAAGCATTAGTTTAGTCAGAAAGGAATCCAAGCTTTGAATCTTTTCAGAGCCTTACTTTGGTTTCTCATCTTTCACCATTCCCTTGAAAGCCAGTGACTTGAGGATGCCGCCGATGAGCAGCACGCCCCCTCCGATCCAGGCGACGAACAGAGCCGGGCCGAACGTGTACCTGTAAAGACAAACAAGACATGATGTTGGTCCAATGATGTGGGAAAATATGGAAAAACACAAGCAAGATGACCTTTATTTCCCTACCTGGGTATTCCTCCTCCCATTCCTCCCATTCCTCCACCCATCCCTCCTCCCATCCCTCCCTGCATGTTGTTGTACCCTCCTCCATAGTTGTAGGTGGACATCCTGAAACTGGCCACAATCTGATTAGCGTAGATGGAAGCTCCAGCGATGCCACACACACCTGAGAGAAGGATATAAAGTGACATGGACACTCATTTATTTGCATAAAGAACAAGGCGTCCTATGCAGGAATTGGTGCCGGTAGCTCCCTGTAAACTTGGCCACGTTTGTCCCACTCAACAAAAGATTCACTCAGGTTAGGAACAAAATTGGCCCACATGGTATTTCATCTTTCTATATTTGGGTTTTTTCTGTACTGTGTTTAGGTTTTTTGTAGTTTTGTGCCCAAAGGTCAACAAACAGAACAGAGAAATATAAAAGGAACATTGTAAATCCAGGCTGAGTCTCTGCAGATACAGACCCTGCACTCTCTGTTAGAGGGCCATCAGTGACACTGAGGATTATTTTAGATAAATCCATACATTGTTTTTTTATTTAGGGAAGATCCTGCATCATAGGAGACACAATTTTTTAGGTAAAACAGAATAAAAACCCTCATGTTTCTCATATTTGTGTTTTTCATCACCGTACCGCCGATGATGAACATGAGGCCGGCGGTGAGGCTCATCTTTGCTTTAGTGGTCTCCGGCATGCTGTTCATTGAGAGGCAGGTGAGGGAGAAAAGTGATATCACCGCCCCGATAACACCCAGCACCACACCCACGATCATCAGGGCTCGCACAGCCTGGAAGGAACCTGGACAGAAACCAAAAACACTGATCAGTACACAGCGTCTTACTCCACTGAGAAGCTCCTCAGTGCATAATATTCTGCATCAAAAGCAACGGGAATAAAAAGTCTTCATCATCTTCAGAGGAGAAGATGAAACGGGTGCATTTAATGTAATGAGCCAAGCGGTTCTATTCTTCAGTAGGAGTGCTGTGGGTCCCTGCCCTTCGCCTGTTGTTTGTTCAGTTCCTGATAACAGTGTTGACCGAGCCTCGGCCTGGCTGTCCATTACTGGGACCAGAATGCACTGGTGCTAATGCAAACACTGATATGAGCGGGCTCAATGCCGGAACAAGAGTTTGTGTAAGGACGACAGGAAGTGGAAGTAAAAATTATAAAATATAATATAAAATATTTCTTAAAGAATAATGATAATAATAATTTATAGTTACTAGTTTTAAGTAGATGTTTGTTTTCTTTCAGCTTTCTTTGTGAAGTTATGTGATTTTCCAAACATCACCTTAATGGAAAAACGTCAAAATCAAAAAGTGTTTTTATATCTTTCATTACACTGTTACATCGCTCATTTTAGCCCTGACAGTTTCCCCCTCACTTGTATTTCCTAACCTTTATGACACATTTATTTGGTCCAGAATTTCACTGGAAATGGTCTGAGTGACCCGTTTAGGTCCAGGAATGCATCAAGTTTTGTTATTTTTTTTATAATTAGCTCTTCCATGTGGTGTTTTAGGTTCAGTTTACAGTTAAAAGTGAAGCAGGGGCCAAAGAAAAACCAATGAGGTGATGGAATTGATCCCAGTCACTAGGTGGGTACTCAGATATCTCGGAGGAAGTTGACACTTTCAAACTGGTTAGAATTATTCTGGCAGGTTTTTAAATTAACAGGTAGTGGCTTCTCTAATCTTTATTTTCACATTTTACAGATATGTAGTATCACACTGACTATGGTATAAAAAGCTGACCTTCTACACAGTTGCCTCAAAGTCTCAAAACTCCCAAACACACAGCAATGAGAATAATGGGCAACGATTTACATCACTGACACACTGGACTCTGTGCAACTGAAAGTGCACAGAGTCCAGCAAATTTGTCATTTGAGGAGAACCAGCTGGTCCTTGATTAGTGGTGTGAAAACCTCCTTGTATCTTAAAAAACTAAACTGTTTAGTTACAACTTCCTTATTCTCGCTCACTCGTCACCTGCTCCATCAGTCTTCCTGTGATCAGAGAAAGCTCAGCATCTCTTTAAAGTAGAAACAGGAGACTGTTTTAATTCCCTCTGAGAGGCATTCATGAGCCTGTGGCCTCAGCAGTGAATGTGACTTTAACTTGTAAATATAAGAACAGCGATGAACTAAACCTAATTTGGAGGTAAACAGTCAGTGAGAAGGTCTGGAGAAATAAAAAAGGAGTTCTGTCCTACCTGAGAAGCCCAGCAGGCCATAGAGCGGACGGCACTCGGTGAACCCCGAAGAAGCCGTCTCACAGTCCTGCCAGAGACCCTTATAGGTGTACACAGACGTCACCACGTCCCCCTGCCTGTCCTTCACACTCCAGTTGTTCATGGCCGTAGCTGCGATGAGGGCTATGGCACCGATCACGCCCAAAACGAATCCACCATTCTGCAGAACTGGAGGCGCCATTGTTGCTTCCTCCTTCAGAAGTCACAGAATATACCTGGAGGCGCAATGTGTGTGTGTGTGCAGGGTGTTCTGTGCCGATGTGAGAGAGTAAAGCTGCCAAAGGTGAGCAAAATGGGCACAGTGGCACTTTGTAGTGATGGTGGCGTTGGGTGGAGGCGGTTGGGTTTCGCCCAGTGGGTGACACAGCAGCAGGGGTTGGGCCTCCTCAGGCTGAGAGGTGTGGACACAGTGGTGATAGGAGCACCTGGCACCTAAACGTGAACTAACTGTTTAAATGTAAATACGGGAATCAGGTGAACCGATGGTGAGTGTGTAAATGATGCAGCCACGGCAACACCCTCACACACTCACACATGACGCAGAACACACACATACACAGAGGTTTGAGGGTGTCACTGAATCAGATCTAACAGTGTGAGAGGAAGCGAGACAAACGCCAAAAAGTAACACTTTACCCAACAAGCCGAGGTTTTTAACGTTCATATCACACAGAGGTCAGAGGTCAAGCTCATTGACTTCCCTTGTAAATCTTGTGTTTTGCTCAAGGAAACATCAGCAAAATAAAATGTTTTAATCACACACCTCCACCTAAAAACTTTCCCATGTGTCCATGTAATTACAGCACCTAGATTCATGTCCCGCCGAGGACCATTTGTCCATTTATACTTGTTATGTCTAAATAATTTGAAAATACCTTGTAGCTTCATCCTTCCTGTTTGATCATTCTACATGATAGATGCAGCACATGCTTTATGAGAATGAAGCGTGGCAGTTTCAGAGTGAGGACTCATGCCTTCTTACTAACTGTAAAACAAGCAGCAGCTCATACAAATTTCCATGATTAAACATATCACCTTATCATTCGGTCAACAACTGGGGAGGAGAGAAGTTTCTATTCTTCTCTTATCAGGAGCCTGAAGCTTGCTCACAAACACACACACACACTCAACGAAACTCACACAGTTTCATGAAACACGATGGAACTGGATGGTTTGATTTGGTTATCTTTGTCATGTTCAACTGACTTTTTTTTTTTTTGCAATATATTAATATCTGTTTGCGAAAGCTTTTGTTGTGGCCCTTATCGGTCAGCCTGTTAAAATAAGAGCGCGCAGGTGGTCAGAAACATGGCAACATGTCGTACTTCCCCCAGTTAGAAATGAAAACATTAGTACTAACACATTGATAATCAGTCGAGGGTAAAAGTCAGATGGAAGAAAAGAGGTAGAGATGTGACTCACCCCAGCTACAAACTAAATACAGGTATTGACAATAACTGTGATAATCAAAACCTGAACTATTTATATGATATCACAATAGACATGATAATATTGTAAATTAAATGATATGCCTCTTCATTCATCATTTCTGTTGGCAGACGTTATTCCTGCTGGGTTTTCATTTTGCCTTTTGATTATTCATTGAGTTTAAATGTTTTCATGTAACCATATATTTATGGTTAGACTCGCTCTCCATCCACACTCGGACATTAAAAACAAAGATTCATTTATTTGCTTTTTTTTTTTTTTTTTTTTTTAATATTTTGTTTTTTTTTTTTTGGATTTTTTGTTTTTTTTTTTTTTTTTTTTTTTTTTACATATTTTGTTTATTTTTTGGTCATTTTGGTCTTGTTTTGGTCA
>JAOWBC010000115.1:14492343-14512127 GCA_028566105.1 Hypoplectrus providencianus
TTTCTCCACATACACGCCATTTTCTGTTTTCTGTTCTGTGTTTAGTTTCAGTGAGATTAATTGCCTCTGACAGGCAAAACTACCATGAACCTGCCCTGACGGTAATTGTCTGTAATAACAGTAGTGTACTGCATTCTTCCACTGCCTGTTCAGATAATTAGATCATTTGATGTCCCTTCAAATATGAAATCAACCCTCCATATCCATAATGCATTCCCCATTCCAGTGGTGGAATGTAACTCAGTACATTTAGTTTATTATTGTACTAAAGTACAATTTTGCGGTAATTGTGGTAAGGTCATTTTATAGTTAGACTCCACTAGACATTACAGCAAATATTGTACTTTTTACTCTTCTACATGTAGCTGACACCTTTTAAGTTGTTTTCAGGTCGTGACATAAAAATGACAGGAATTAATCATTCTATAGTTTTATCAGTAAACCAGGAGGAAGTAGCCAAAAGACAAAAAATGAATTATTGCTTTGTGGTTGCCAGTTATTTCTTTCTGCAACAAATGCTCTAAAAAATACCCAAATAATATAGGTGCCCATGATGGTTATAAAGTGGGGATAACAAAGAACACACTGAAGACAACAGGACATTTTCCATAGACTTTATTATAGTTTTTTTCTTCTCAATCTAACAGGTATACACAACGCTCTAAATGTCATGGCTTTTTTGTTTTAAATACTCTCCGCTCTTAAAGAAAAACTGTAAAAATATTTAATTATAACTAATTAAAAGATCTCTTGGGGGACGACTGGGAAGGGTGCAAAGATACGAGGGCTGTTGGTGATGGGCGAGGGGTCTTCTGTGGTCCTTATCTGAGGGGGTGGTGGGGTGGGTGGGTGTGGTGGTCAGAAAAGGGGGCAGGGTTAAGTTACATCCAGCTGGGGTTTCACCGCGAAGACGGGGTGGTGTTACCGTTTAAAGAAAACCTAGGAGAAACAGAAAATTCATTAATTCTTAGAACTTAATATTTCCTGCTGCATAATGAACATCCCAGCAGACAGACAGGCAGTGGGCGCTATGTCACCTGCACACTCTCTCCATCATGTGCGTGACAAGGCGGTCGGAAATGCCCGGACAAGACTCCTCAGCCAGGTTGAAGGCGTTTTCCAGCTCCTCAATGGCTCCTACGCCCCCTCCACTCGCCCGCCGCTTCTCCTTCAGCTAGTGGAAGGGAAAAATCAAATAGAAAGAATTTTGTTTTTTGTCCAAAAGAAGGTTTCACCCAAAATAATTACAGTTCAAAGCCTAATTTAAACTTTACTGTTTTCAGTGTATAACAATATCATGAGCAGAAAGAATTCAGGTTCTGTTGGCTCTTGTATTTATTGATAAAGCTAAAAGCTTCAAATTGGCGATTGAGACCATAAACTTGTTGGGGAAATGATTACAGACATAGTCAAGAGAGAAATAGAGAAATTTTCTTATATTATCTTTACAATCTGACTTCTTTTTCAATCAGTGGAGTTACCCCCTGGTGGATATAGGGTAGTTTAAAGTACGTCTACATTGGTTTCACTTTCAAGGCCCCGAGGCTACCTCAACTCGTGTTATAGTCTCTGGTACTGACAGGAGCAGTCCATTAATAGCAACAAATCTAGTTCATCTAACAGTGCTGATCGTATCATGTCTGCAGCCCAGACTTCCAGTTTTATCTATTCTATTAATAAACCAGGAGAAATAATTTTATACAAGTGCTTTTGGTGGTGTAGTGCATTATTTTGAACAACTTCAGGTGTGTGTTTTAGAAAGACACATTTTAAAACAGGTTTACTTCATAAGATTAAAGCCTGCTCTTGTTATGCTTTTCTTAAAATTATCTAATCCCCATCCACAACAGTTTGGCATACCTCTCTGAAGATAGGTGTTACCAAAGCAGAGAGGCATTGTGACTTGGGTTGCCTTTGCACCGAATCTCCTGACTGGGAAGAGGAAAAAGAGTGAGAGCGGGGAAACAAACAAACAAAAGATCACGTCTGAGTCCTGCTTGTGTCTTACCTCTGAATCTGTGTGTGTGTAGCCCTTCTGTAGCTTGGTCAAAGAGGTAGGTCTGACTGTTGGAAAGGTCCACATGGGACACGTGTCGACATCCCCATCAGCATCCCTGAAGGAAGGCACAAAAGAGATTTAAATAAAGAGAGCGATTTGGAATGTGAGGGACACAAACGTGAACTGACATTCAAACATTTTAACCTCAATTTTGCATTAATTAAACATGTTATTAATTAGGGTTGGCCACTATAATTACAATATCAATTCATCATTCAATATGTAAAATAGGCAGGATAGTTTTTATGGAGTCAATATATACTGTTGTTAACGTGTGTTTGTTTACAGGACTCATCAACATTTGGCCTTTTCCTCTCATGTCAGTCAGCCTGCTCTCTGACAGGCAGCACAAAATACCAAATAACATAACCCCTTCCCCAAGCAGCCATTCCAGTTGTTTAATTATCATTTCAAATATAAATAATTTTTTTACACAATATTTATCTCAGGGATTTCTCAGTGACAGAGTATGAGAGTCTATTTCATTTGTTTTAATTGTATTTTATTTATTAATGTTTTATTTATCTAGGATATTTAAATTTTTTTTTCTTCATTTCAATTAAATTTTTGAGCATTTAAAACTTCATTGCTGTGGAAAAGGATGTATTTCGATTGTTATGCTCGAAAATCATCATCATCATGGTACCATCATCCCAGAACAACATCAGCGATGCTATTGTTTATCATGACAGTTTCAGAGAAAATATACCATCCTAAAAATCTTTTTCGTGTTGCAGGCCTAAATTAGGGGGATTTAGATGAATAGATGCTTTGGAATTGCAACTCCATTTTGAGACTCACATATCCGAGTCATCAGAGCTGGATTCCTCTCCGTGCCCCTCTGACTTCCAGCGGCGGTAGCGGTCAATCAGCTCTGTCAGATAAGCCGTCTTCTTGGTGTAGCGTGTGATGAACTTGTGCTTTAGGAGCTCTTTGGCTGTTGGCCTCTGTGCAGATATATGTGAAAGACAGCAGGAGAAAAAGGATTAACAGGCAGTGACCCTGAAGCTGGAAAAAGAATCACACAGTAAGGATCAGGTCGATTAGTTCCACCATCACATTATTAAGACTTAACATATTTTAGGTGCATAACAAAAATGTGGATTGGATTTGAATATTTGAGAAACAACAACAAATTGTTATTCCTGTTAAGAACAAGGCATGCTAATCCATTAAAAAATAACAAGTCTGATCCCATTTTACTTGTGCTACGGTGCAGGTGGACGCAGGTGTGTTACTTACAAAACGAGGGTCTTTATTTAAACAAGCCTCCACAAACTCTTTGAAGGGCTTGCTGTAAGGTCCCTCAAGTGTTGGAGGAGTGTTTTTCGGGATGAGGAAAAGGACCCTCATGGGGTGAAGGTCAGAGTTCGGAGGTTCCCCTTTAGCCAGCTCAATGGCAGTGATTCCCAGGGACCAAATATCAGCCTGAAGGAGAGCATGAGATGTGTAAGTAACAGAAAATATGTAATGAATAAAAATATAGTTCTTTAATTAGAATAAAGATATGGAAACCCATTTCCAACAGTAAAATAAAAATAAGATGTAAACTTTTCCCTGTAATAAAAAACAAAAGATAATTTCTAAAAACCTTTTAATAATAATGGTTAATTATCTTGACAAAAAAAAACTTTTTCGAAATAATATGACATTTGGTCAAAAGATACCCATCAGCCCAGTAATAAGTGGTTATTTTAAGAAAAATTTTTCATAATTTATTATCAGTTTCCCCCCAAAACGCATTGGGTAAAAAGGGGCTTCCATATTATGCGAATCAAATATTTTTTCCCATGCTGACAATTTAAGGTACTGTCTATCTGTCAGTGCTTCCACCATTAACAAAACATTATCGCTTCAAGAGCCCAACCAAAGTGAAACCTTTTTTCACCCAAAAGTGAGGAAAAAAACAAGCAAACAAACCTAAATACCGGTAGAGCTTTCACTCAAAGCAGTAACACAGGACGTCTCTTGTCCGCGCCACAGACTCTGGCCTCACCTTGAAGTCGTAAGCGGACTGTCTGATAACCTCTGGAGCCATCCAGAAAGGTGTGCCCACAAATGTGTTCCTCTTAATCTGGGTATCTGTCAGCTGTCCCGCCACCCCAAAATCTGCCAGCTTCACGTCGCCCTGCTCCGACAAGAGCACGTTGGCAGCTAGGAGAAAGAGACGGAAGAAGAAAGAGTTGTGTATTGTGGAATTCAAGTCGAAAGACAAACACAGAAATACAACAATACAATCATATTCTAATAATATTTCAGAAACTCCAAAAATTTCCTTGGTTGAGCGAGTCAGTCTCTCCAAGACAATACAAGACGCCATCTGCTTAACCCATAAAAATACCAGAGGTAAAATGAATTGCTCGCCAAGATAAAGCTTTCATCCCAACCTGCTGAAGTCCAAAGGCAATTAAAATTGAAATTTGCACCCTCAATGCAACAATCTCAAATACAGTCTAAACAACAGTATTCTTTCCTTATTGATAGTCCCATAGACAGTGGAACAGAGTAATATTTACTTATATGTACAATTCCCCCACATCAGCTGACCAACAGTTCAGCAGGAATGGAGTAATGTCGGGTCTCAATAAGAATTTATATAACATTAGTTTCTTTTTTGTATTAAATTATTGAATTAAGGGTTTAAAGCATCGATGTTTCCTAATCAGACTTGAAAACTAATTTGACTTGTAAAAAGGAGAGAATTTTAACTCTAAAAATTGTGATGCAAATTTTGGTGAAAACAGTCTAGATACCATGAATGAGCAGCTCTCAAATTATATCTGACTTTTTCCAGGACAACTAAATGAAAGAAAGGGACATATCTTCTTCTATGCATTAGTTAATATGTTATTACCCTTAATATCTCTGTGGATCTTCCTTTCAGAGTGCAGATACTCCAGCCCCTTCAGTATTTCCCTCAGTATAGTAGCAATGTAAGTTTCTTCCAGAGGCCCTGGACGGAGCTGTGAAGAGCAACAAGTGAATCAGAAAGGTGGAAGTCTGAAAAGGGAGCCAACAGCAGGTCAAGTTTTGCTTCCCTTGTGTAAAAAGTGCCACTTTCTGTAAAACTTCGTCTTAGCTGTATATAAATATAGACAATCTTACCAGATCCAGAGCAGATCCTCCACCTAAATACTCCATGATAATCCACAGCTTGGTCCCCTGAGAGGAAAAATACCAGATAAAAGACTTTTAAAGTTTAAGATGTATAAATACAACTTTGCCTGTATGAAGAGATGTATTTGTCTGTTTCTCTAAACATCTTTATGCTGTTAACAGGACACAGTCTATGTATGTATTGCTTTATCTCACCTTAAGGTATGATCCATAATACTTGGTAACAAAAGGGCTATCACACTGGCTCAGTACTGTGATCTCCTGTTGAATGTCTTCTATCTCATCCTCTGCTTCCTCCAGATCTATAATTTTAATTGCCACCACCTCTTTTGTGCGGTTATTGATGCCTTTGTAGACCTCTCCAAAGGAGCCCTTCCCAATCCGCTCCTGCTTGGTGAAGTACTCCTCGGGGTCCAACCGGGTATTCTGCTCCAGTGACATCGAAGAAAGCATATTTTATGATAACTGCACAGGCAAATTTATATATGAGTGTATATGAGTGTGTGTATCTTCCTGAGAACTTGATCAGCACAAGAGCAAATGACTTGTTTCACATATGAATGATCTTTTATAAAGGTTAATTAGACATGACAGGGAGGAGTAACATCTATCTGCTGGCCTATAAAATAATATTGTCATGCACAGCTCGAACATAAAAACATGATGGATGATTAACCTTTTCTTATCTGTGCCAATACCTATCTATTCAGGCACAGCCCATATAATAACCTGGACTCTAGGTCGAACTTTGTGCCAGTATGTAATTCAAGAGGCATGACACTTGAAAGCTCAGTGGTGTTCACTCCCCAAAACAGCAGGAAATGAGTAATGATTTGACTGAGTGAGGAAGTCATTACATTTAAAATATTTTAGTATGTCTAATATGTGACAATTGCAAGTCCTAAAACAATGGGGACTTTTAAAATATTGCTCTATACTGTTGAAATTTAAAGTTTTTAGGTATATGTTTTGTCAGCTAGTTGGTTGCTATGGCATTATTTCACCTGATGCTGAAAATGGCAAGGAGATGGAAAATGAAAATGAAAAATAATTACATTGTTATTTGAGCATATAGTGGGGTTTATCACCTTGCCTTGATGTCTTAGACAACCCACCCACCTATTCATGAAAAGCCTGACCAGTCATGGGGGTTCGCCTTGTCTTGGACAAGAAGGGAGGTGACAGTTGGTGAAAAGATTATTTCTTTACCTGGTTTTGCATGTTTTGAAGATGTGCCATCCCCTCTGCAGGTTGGACGGGACACGGACAGCCACAGCTCTCTCTTTCCCGAGGTTATCAAATGCTCCTTTCGGGTTTTTCCTCTCGTCTTAGCTGTCTAGGAAGCTAGCTAGGTGGCTAGCCAGCTAGATAAACACCCAATCTGCTGGCTTTAACGGGGCTGTCACTCCGCGCTCTGTTTTCGGCCTCCAACTCCAACGGAGGACTGAAGAGCCCGGCTAGACAACAAGCTAGCGACCGAGAGACTCCATTTAAGTCGGCAGTGATGAACACGAAGATGAAATGCTTCCTTTGTCTATAAATATTTAATTCATTTCAAGGAACGCTTATCCTGTTGTTCATTTGAAGCTTGAGGAGGACAAAATAATGGCCCAGCCGGAGGACGCATGCGCATTGGTTCTGAAGTAGGTGGGATTGTGGGAGTTGTATTTTTAAGCTTTGCTTGACTCAATTACCCAAAACCTTTTGTGTAAATGCATCGGATTCATCACTAAAATTAACGTTATATTTATTCATACATATAAATATGAGCTAAATGCTTGGTGTAGTGTGCTGTGAACAACCCAATTGGGACCTGATTGGGGCGTAAGTTGGAACATGGTGTAAAATGTAAATTAAAACATTATGCTCTATGCTCTCTAAGAAGTCAAGGTATATGTAGGCTGCAAAAATAAATCCATCTCAACAAACAGATCATATTGTATCGTTTGCAATCGAATATCTGTCACAAAGGATTTGAAATTTGTTGCTCTCCATTTTATTTATGTCCCAACTTTTTTGGAATTGGGATTGGATTGGAAAATAGGTCAAAGTCGAAAGAAGAAAACAACTAGAAAAACAAAAAAACTTTGGTTAAACTGTGTTTAACCAAACCTGTATACTAACAATGTGTTTGGGATCATTTGTATTTAATCATTTTAACGCAGAGTAACTGGCAAGCCTGAGGCCAAGCTGTAACTGGGGCAGAGAGCTACCGCATTGGCTGGATTTTGTGCTCTACTTTTGATATGTCTTTGTCTGAGTCTCATGACAGGCCACATTTATTGCCTATGGTATCACCTACAAGGCATTTGCCTTTGTGGCCTTGGTGTACAATTAACATGAAATAAAAAATGAAACAGGAAATAAAAAATAACCATTACAGAATACAAACATGGATGTAAGAACAATAAGCAGTCCACATCACTGGTGGCCTGTCTAGTAGTAGTATCATGTGTATCATCCTATCCTAGTGTATCATGTGCATACATATTATTGTGAAAATATGATTCTACATTTGATTCATATGTTTTCCTCACATTATTTAGTGAGCTTATATACCAAATGGGAAACTGATAGACTTTGCATTTACAATTATTGAAATTACATTACATTTACATTTACAATTGTTGAAAGTCCAAGTTTGCTATAATTTCCTCAGTGATCCTTTCTTTTTTATTTATTTATTTTCATAAAAAGGAATACTTTTTGTACATTTCTTTCCATTCTAAGATGTTTTGTTTCTTATTTAATCGTTTGTATAAGTTGGAAAAATATAAATAATAGCTTTGTATTCATTTGCATTAATTAGGGCAATTACATAATTGTACTCTAAACCAACTAACTTGACTGTGATAATTGTGTGCGCTCGTTTTGTGACCTGGGCGCAGCCTGCTTCTCCGGCTGGGTTGGACTGACAGTGTATCTAAATGCCCCGCCCCGGCGGACTCACCGGGTGACGCTGGTTGCTTACCACACACACACATACACACATACACACACACACACACACACACACTCACACTAGCTTGAAGCGGTGTGTGTTTCGGTTTCACTCGTCGTCTGTTCCGGTTGATGCTGATAAATTCTACCGAACTAGCCGCATTTTGACACATGACATTTTAAACCTTGGTGCTAAAATAATAACGGTGAGTAGTCATGGAAGCTGAAGCTAAGTGGAGCAAAAGATGGCCATAATTGTGGTTAGCCCGCCTGTAACTGCGGACTGACAGCGGCTGTAGCACTGCCAAGCTAACGTGCTGTCATAAAGATAACACGAGCGTTTGCTAATGCTAAACATGTCAGACTAGACTGTGTTCATACGGTGTCACCAGTGATATTAGCTAGATATTAGCAAAGTGTTAGACATGGCGTCTATGGGGATTTTCATTCAATGACATTGAAGCCATGTGTTAACAATAGCCAAACCGGGTGTTAACGTTATGTAATTTCATGCAACACAACTTGAAATGGTATAATGCATCTATTAGTTATTAGCTTAGGTTGTAACACCCTTGATTCCGCTGCTGGTCATTCCCTTTCCCACGGGCTAGAGAGCATGTTTTGGCCATTACATTTCTCGCCTCTAAGACAGTTATCAAGGACTTATTTTTAAATGAGATGCAATTTATAATTTGTATATATAATTAATTTTATTCATGTAAATTCTAAGTATAAAAATGCTTTTACTAAAATAACAAAACTACGATGGGATTGCAGTCAGATCACTGACAATAACATGAGAGAGATGGCAAACAGGCAGGACTCAGCAATGAGCTTGTGATCATTGAATTTGACATTCTTGTCTCTGTGATAGTGCACCCACTACTGAAGCTTAAATGTTGACAATCTAACTTGAGCTCCAGTCTTTCTGTTTGTTTGTTTCTCCATTTCCTTCCAATTGTTATGTCTACAGGCTGGATGAGTGGGCCATTCACCTCTCCCTCTGCAGAGGTGGCCGAGATGAACCGCATCCATTATGAGCTGGAGTACACAGAGGGCATCAGCCAGCGCATGCGAATTCCAGAGACCCTTAAGGTGGCCTCGGGCAACCAGACAGGGTCTCTGTCACTTCAGGAGCCTCTGCCCATTCCCACAACTATGATGCAGGTGCCAGAGAGGATCATTGTAGCTGGTAAGGACATGGCAAGAAATACATAAAAAATGTGAATGGGATGCTGAAACGGAGGTGCATTAAGATCATGATGATATGGGTAACACTTTTCATGATCCTTGTGAGCTCCTACCACCAAGCATTTTTATGTAACTCTCCCCATTCCCTTTACTTCCTCCCCAGGTGATGAAGAGGACTCTGAATTTTCTCGTCCTCGAGACTTGGACTTGATTCAGTCCATCCCTCCGATGGACCTCCTGAACATGAAGGCCCCACCTCGTGTCCTCACTCTCACAGACCAACCACTGGACTCCCTTGAAACGGAGCAATCATCGTCTTCACAGAGCAATCCCAGCCATGCCGTAAGGGTCACATCACGATTCTGAAAATCTTCTGAAATCCACGCTGTCACCATTTGTTGAACTCTACCTAAAACAGAAAAGAAAGGAAACATTTGATTTGAGTCTTTTAGTTTATATAAGGGGGCCTTGCACAATTCCAAAGCTTTTTGTCATCCACAGGCTCACTTGCATGGTCGGACTCGAAGGGAACGCAGTGCGAGTGAGCACATATCTGGCCGCCACAGCAGTCAGATTATCAGAGGTGATGTAAGGTGAATACACATCCACAGCTGATATATTTATTACAACACTGCTTCACCACTGGCTTTTCATTCTGTATTTGTTATCTGGTGTTCTTATTTTACTCTTTGTTTGTTTAAAATATCTTATTTCTTTACCGTTTCTCCCCATTTTACCTCTCTGCCAGTGTAACCCCTTCCCCTTCTGCCCCCCCAGTCCGGTTGTGTCCCCCCCTCTGCTCCCCTGAAGATGCGAACATCAACCTGTTTACAGCTGCTGGGTTCTTGTCTTATATTCAATCTACAACACGACGGGCTTACCAGCAGGTCCTCGAAGCACTGGATGACGGCCACCGCAGGTGACTTCTCTTTTCTTTGCCCCTGTATTTCACAGAGGTTGCTTTATTGCAGGACGAGGATGTAGAGTATCCTTTGCTCACACAGTCATCAGGCTGTCAAATTCCAGAGCTATTCAGACTAACTGAACTTCCCCTGTGGGATAAATAAAGTATTTGTTCTTTATTTAGATTTTTGATTCACAAAAAGTTCCTTGTGATATAAACATTGTAGTTATGTGATACCAAGAAAATTGCACTACTGGAATATTTGTGTCTGTTTGATATGTTAGCATTTCTCACTAAGCAAAGTAGGAATGTTAATCTTGTTAAACCTCAACTTACACCATCTTCCTCTATGATGTGCTCTATGTGAACCCAAAACAATGTTTATGCAGGTACCTAAAGTTGCCAGGGTCAGATTGGCTTGGAGCTGGACTCATTTTAGGCATTTCTCTGTTGTTATCATTCTAAATTGAGAGTTTTTGGTCCTCACAGGACACAGCTGGACCTGGCCCTGGATATAAACCCTGATGAGTCTGGCATAGTGGACGCCTCCTCTCTACGACGACAGGTAACATGTCCATGTGCCTAAATGACTTTGTATATATAAAAGATTCTTGTGCTTCTCCATCTCTCTGCTGTGCATTTTGTGTCTTTGTGTCTGAGTATTTGGCTCTATTTTTAGATTTATGATTTACGACTGACACACTACAGTGAAGGCAAGTTGACACAACAAGCTTATGTATCTCATATCAGACTGCTAACAAGCAATGCTGACAGAGCAGCCAAATACAACTGACAGTTTTAGATTCTCAGATGTGACTTAACAAAAACAAATGCATTACAAATACAAGTAGTAAGCACATCTCAAGTGGGGAATTTTTCTTTTGTGATGTTTCAGATTGTGAAGCTGAATCGGCGCCTGCAGCTGCTGGAAGAAGAAAACAAAGAACGCTCCAAGCGAGAGGTGATCCTCTATTCTGCTACGGTGGCATTCTGGCTAATTAACACCTGGATCTGGTTCCGTCGCTAAGATTTGACAAGACTGAGTCTCCCAAAACACTGGAAGCCAAAGCAATTCCTTGTTAAAGGTGCAACCAGTCATACAGGTATAATACATCTAAGGTCAGCCACAGGAATGGACCACAACACTGGCAAATGCTCTCCACCACAGTCATCTGTTTGTCTTTTGCAAATTCTACTTAGAAATTTCAGATTTAGAGATGTCAAAATACGACCTGAAGCAGTGAAACAACCAAAGTTTACAAAATCAGTGATGTACCTGTTTGAGGTTTGCTCACCCAACATTACAAAAATTCACATTGGCGAGTATTCACACCTCCACATCTGACTAAAAACTGTCTCTGGCGGGGTAAAAGCCAACATATCTTTCATTTAAAAATACATCTTTGTATGTATTTATTTGTGTGTAAACTTGCAAACAGTAATCACAACAAAGCACAATGACACAGCTGGATGTTTGCAGAATGATAGCGACCGCTTCAATGTGCAGAGCCGATTTGCTCCGTTGCAGAAACAACAAACACTTGTTACCTTATTTGACCAAATCCAGATAGAACATAAACTGCTGTCTGACCAACATAAAGTCAACTCTGAATCCATTTGAGTCTGAAGTCTCAAGTACTGCACTGATGCTCATCTACATTTAAAATAAACTGATAAACAATATGTGGACTATTTAAAGTACTAAAGGTGTGCCTGGTTTTAATGAGCAAAGCCTCCCTGATATTTTCGTTATTTTGCGCAAATATTACTGATTGCTTCATTTAAGCTTGATAAATCCTTTGCATAGCAACAACAGATGTTATAGGGGTAGGTTTAATCATTCATCTTTGTGAGAAAGTTTGTAAATTAGACTTTTCAGATTCAGGAGAAGAATTACATAAGGGGACACAAGGATTTACTTGAGCAACAATTGTTTTGGGAACTGTGCCCAGAGCTATATTTACAGGACAAAACCTCAAACCTGGCCTGCCTGTTTGGCACTAGGTCTGTCAGTTTTCTGAAATACCTACCATTCTTAAAGTGTCAAAAGTGATGACTAAATCTAGAGATGCCATAACATTTTCCCTGAATGCCCTTGAGTCCCACACCACCCAAAACATTTGTATACAGTACTTGAATAACCTATTGTTGTAAATGTTGTAAGCTGTCTTTAATGCTATTTCCCCACTCCTTGGCAGTCACATGCCTTAGGATTCTGTTATAAGCTTGATGAAGTGTCATAAGAAATACTAAGGGTAGGGTACTAAGGGTACTATCTGTGCAGTGATAATGTTTTTTTCATGCTGTTTCTACAGTTTAAGTTTGTTTTTCCACAGAATGAAAACACTCCTGTTTTTCCACTATAAGAATAAAAGCATGGGATGTAGTTTTATCCATCATACAATGTGATACACAACTTAATGCTACTTCCTGTATAATCATTTGTAATAGATGGCTATGTACATAAGATACTGTGTCATTATTTTTCAATGATGAAATGAGTGTATTCTATGGAGGTTTATTTATCACATGCAATGCAGAACAACCGAAAAAATATTGCAGTAACCATGTTTCTTTTAAGCACTGTACCAATCACTGGAAGCTGGAGCTTTAAGTTTAGCGTTTTACTCTTTGTAATATGTGAATACATTCATTGTTAATATTTTTGCTGTAATAAATGATGGGTGTTAATTCCTCCAGAGGCCTGTTTCTGTGCAGTGCTGCCCCCTGCTGCTCCACGAGCTGCTTTACACCACCAGGAAGATGTTCAGGGAGTTTAAATGGACATGGGTGTAAAGAGGTTTCGTTAAAGTCAGACTAGTTTCCATTTGTTTTCAGTCTATGGTTTAGCCACAGCTACTCCAAAAGGTGGCAGTTAATTTGGACCAAATATAATCGACAAGTTTTTTCGTCTCTCCCCGGAAGTATTGATAGACAGAGCAGCGGAGCGTTTGTCAGTGACACAATGGGGATCACCAAACTGGCAGATTTGATCCGGTTTGCGTCTCCCGGTGCTATTTGTCATAAGGACATCAGTGACTACACGGGTAATATACCTGACATTAGGTTCATGTCTGTGTTGCTAGCAAGGTTAAGAATTGTCATATCAAGCAGCAACTGCAAATAGCTAACGTTAGCATACAATCACCTGACTGCTAGTTAGCCTAGCTAACTTTGATGTTAACACAACTGTCCCTAACTGCACAACACCTCAACTACTCTTATCGTTCTCCCACTTTAGTTGAGACCTGGGGCCTGTGGGCAGTGGTTTTTAGGGTCAGACACATGGGTCAGAGACTATGTCAACAGATGCCACAAAGAAGTGACGTACATCATCTGACAGCTGGAAAAGAAGATGAAGATGGATTTAAGATGCACTTTGTGTTAAGTTTTTCTGGGGCTGAGTTTCTTATAAAAATGATCTCATTAATCAATTAAACCTGGTATGGTGTATAATCAGTGGTGTAGTGGTAGTTGATGAGGCGAGTGTTTGAAGCTGCTGACGAGGAAGTGGGTAACTACTTTGTATTTTCATAACTTTTGGATGATAGGTGGATATACTGTAAACTACAAAAAATAGGTGGTTCACTCCACTGCAACACTTAGTTTAAAGAATCTAAACATTTATGTTTGGCTTCCTAATGTCAATTTCTTTTCTTTATTCCAGTATTTCCAATAAGTTGTTGCTGCATTTTTTGGGGGTTCATTTTATATATAATAATTATTTTTTAAATATCAAGAATGTAAAAAAAAAAACCCTCAAGGATATGACACAAATACACCAAGACTGTTGAAACAGCAAAGAAAACAATTGGATGATAGACAATTCTGTCCCTCAAACCTGAAGAGAAACCACCCTTTTTCCATGTACCTCTCCTAGGAAAGCTGTGCATCATCTTAATGAGTCATGGGGACATCAGAAACTTAAAGCAACACGCTACCAACCTGTATTTCAGTGACAATATTAAATGCTGCTGACATGAACAGTGGTGGAAGAAGTGCTCAGATCCATTCAGGAAAGTAAAGGAGACTGTGTTCTCCACTTCAAGTACAAGTCCTGAAATTACAACAATACAACTTAATATGTTAGTATAGTCAGGAAAAAAATATTTATAGTTAAAGCATGAATTGAGCAGGAAAACCTTTTCTGTAAGTTTTACTATTATAAATGGGATTGCTTAAGTAATTGGTCAAATACTTACTTATTAAATTATTCACCACTGAATTTCTCACGGTGTTAGTAATCTGTCAAGTATCAAATGACAGTGAATGTTGACTGGTCTAAAAAGTCATGTAAAAGCACACAAAGCCAAAGGCACAGCAAAATGTCACAATAACAGAGGCCTAAGATCATAATTGTTTCATGTATGCATTCAAATTGCCATTACTATTGTTAGAAACATTTTATAGTGACGTATTTTTGAAAACTTTTGGTTCAGGTAAAAAGAAAATACATACACATTTATCTCTGATATGCATTGGAACAAAGGAGAAACAGTGCTTACTAAAAAAAAATACTGAATGCTCAAATACTGAACTTATATATAGGTAATTACATTTAATCTCTGTGTAAAAGTGGATGTGATAGAAAACCATTTATTACGACTTGGAAATTGTGTTATATGATGTTGATGCTGGTGCTATATTACACCCTGCAGGAAAAGTGATCGCACTCGATACCTCTATTGTTGTGAACCAGTTCCGTGCAGCGACGCCTTCACTAAGGTAATGGCTGATGTCGCATCCTCTCAATATACATACATACATAGATTCCTTGTTTCCACCCAAGTTATCTGAACTTTAAGAGGCAAAAAACTTTGTTTAAAATACTCTGATCAATACTCTCTGGTGTTCTATATTTCTGCATTATATTATTCTATGCTTGTAATAACTGTATCCACTAATTTGCATATGAGCAAAATATGACAAGCATAGAGTGTTATAATCCAACACAACATCAACACAAATGTAAAATGGAGTGCACAGTGCTTTGTATCCTATTTGCAGTGTATTTGTGTGAAGTTTATTTCCTCTCCGTAGCCCGCTGACAGGTCTCTTCTTCCGCACACTCACCCTCCTGGAACATGGCATAAAGCCAGTCTTTGTGTTTGATGGGAAGCCTCCTGGCGAGAAGACACCTGTTGTAAGTGACACCTTTGAGTTTGTATCTTTTGACTTAACTTGATCCTAACATATCCACCTGGTGTGTGAGAGACAGTTACAGGTCAGAGAGGGTTTGAAACTAGAGCTGGCAGAACTGCTCTCCTGACATGTGACAATTGAAGGAAATATCCCAAATAAATTGTTGTGTGACTTAAACAGAGACAACTAACACCTGTAGTGGGCTACAGATGACTTAAAACTTTTGTTTTACATGCAGCTTGATAAGCGAGCTGAGGCAACTGGTTGGAGGTCTGCAAACCGTACAGGAACAGGTACAGACTGGCAACAACAAACACAGATTTTAAAATAATGTTACATACTGGAATTCATTACATTTTAGTGAAAAATACACTGGGAATATTATTTGAATTAATAAGTGTTTATGCTACTTCCTGCAGCTTCATCCCAGACCAGGGACTGTCTCCAGCTCCTGAAGCTACTGGGTGTACCTGTCATCCAGGTATGACCGGCTAGACATACAATATATGTATTTGTTTGTTATTTCTTCGTATTTCTCTTGCTGTCTCTTTCCTTTCTTCATCACATCATGCATTTGGTTTCTTTTATGTCCTTCTCTTTCTCTGTGTCTTGTGCTTCAGGCTCCAGGGGATGCTGAGGCACTGTGTGCCCGCCTTGTTAGAGAGGGGACTGTGGACGCTGTGGCATCAGAGGACATGGACACATTGCCGTTTGGAGCCAGCATTCTCATTCGCCAGCTGAATGCCAAGAGAGACAGGTAAATGCTGTGCAATTCATTCTCGATTTTTAAGTTGTTTAACACAACAAAATAAATCTTATTAACAAAATAAAATACAGTTGGCCTGTATCTCTGTTTTTAAATAATTTCTGTGATGTAAAATTAAGGACTTTGTCATTAGTTTTGAGATTGGATTAATATTTAATGCATGCACCTAGAAAAGACTGGGCTGTGTAAGGACTCTGGATTTCATAGATATTTCCTTTTTTTAATTGCATTTTCATTACATTGTTTATATGCTTGGATATAAAGTTCTTCTGGTGCATTTACATACTCTTCAGAATATCTGATATCTAAGGTGTAGACAGCAGCAATGGATTCACTGTAGCTTTGACATAAGGTGGTCTTGTGACGATACCGGCGCATCAACATCACCTGAGGCTGTGAATACTGTCATCAGACATCATTCTGTCATTGTATAGTCCGTTGCGGATAGTTACATCATTTTGTCATGCTTGAATGTGATAACTGCTGCTAATTTATGAATGACAAGCCACCAGAAGGCTGATCGATCTCCACTGACAGGACTTGTAGCCTGAACTGATGTTCATGTGTTAATACCGATGCCAGTGATATGCTCATGTCACTTTATTTCCACCAACTTATCAATCACTTTAACTGAAGTGGAAACATTTCCAAATTGATCTCAGGATAATATATGTGTTTTTTCTTCTTCACAGTGAAGTTGTTGAATATTCTTTATCCAAGCTATTGGAGGAACTCCAAGTCAGTCACGTGGAGGTGAGCATGAAATATCATAATGTTTAGTTCCGCCTTCCAGAAAAACTCATATATATACACTGATTTCATGTTTTCCATTTTCTTTCACCAGTTTGTTGACCTTTGTATTTTGTTGGGCTGTGACTACTGTGAAAAGATCCCTGGTTTGGGTCCAAGGAGAGCTCTCGATCTGATCCAGAAGTACCGTACTATTGAGAATGTGGTTCTGCATATCAACAGACAGGTACTAGATTGAGAAAACTTTTTTTTTTTCGGATAAAAATCGCTTAGCAAAAAGTGTAAGATATGTTAACACAGCGGTGTCTGCTGCCCTTCAGACCCATCCTGTGCCACATTTATGGAAGTACAAGGAAGCACGAAAGATATTCTTGGATTCACCACAAACAGAAGCTCCTGAACTCACCTGGACTGAGCCTGATGAAGAAGCCTTGGTTGGACTCCTCTGTCACGTGAAATACGTTAAGTATGTACTCTTTGCTTCAGCCCAGCCTTCCTTTTGCATTATTCTGTGTCTATGACTGTATACATGTTGATGTATTTTAGGGAGGACAGGATCCGTCGTCGAATGGAAAAGTTCCGTCAGATGCGGGAAAGTAGGCGGGAGGAGAGGGAAAAGGAGAGGGCAGCGGGGCAATCCAGGCAGACTCGCATGGAGGACTTCTTCAGAGTTACGAGAAAGAGGGGGAAGGTTAGCAAAACATTTTTCTCATATAGAATATATTTTTAAGTTTGGGCATTTCCCTTTGCAGCCCATCTTTTCTGCTGTTTTGAAAGTCATGTTTTCTTTTTCAAAACTTCTACAGCCAAAATCTGTAAAACAGAAATTATCTCTAGATTTTCACATTTTAGATGGTCCTTGAACATATCATGTATGTCTCTTCTGTCAGGAAAAATAGCAAAATCCAAGCTTAAAGTAGTTATATTTCATCAAAATCATTTGATTCTGCATGTCTGTTTTGACACAAATTAAGCATCAGTCATCAGATCCCGTGGGGTTTGGCTTACTCTAAACAGTTGTCTGTTTCTTCCTCCAGCCCGTGGAAACTGCAGACATTTTAAGCAGCAACGGAAAGAGACCAAAGACAAAATAAAACTGCCACCATCTTTTGTGCTTAGTGCCTTGGCCATCAAAGTTGGAAGTTGATTTCAGCAATGTCAGCCTGTGAAAATATCTCAAACAAAGAGTAAACAGGGAGGTTATAGTGCTCTGGGATGACAAGATTTTTTAGTCCTGTGTTGATGAGGAAGTTCAAAATCTCCAACATGTCAGTGACTATATATGGTATTCTCATGTTTTTATTTCATCTTCTGCAATCCTAACAATTTTCAAAAATCAGAGACAGCAGTTTTACAGGTTGAATCATGGCTTTACTTTGAGAAAAGATGGATCTTTTCCAATTGCCTTCTCGTCACTGCTGAATTAAAAAAAACAAAAACAAAAAAAAACTGGCATCCCACAAGACACTGACTTCAAGTCTTTGTCTCTGCTTGGGCGCATTATCCTCGCTAACAATGAAATAATCTGATCTCGTTTTAGCAGCCGTGTCTGCAACAATGCAGTTCACTGAGCTGTTTTTCAGTATGTCCAGCAGTTTCCTGCAAAGCCACCAAGAAAAGAGTAGGCGTTGGATGGCTATGAAAGAGAACAGTGTGATCACTGTCAGGGTGGCCTCTCCCCAAGCCAGAACTGCAGACAGGGGATGTCTCATCACTAGATATTCAATTAGCACCTGTTGTGTAGATGGTGCCAAGGCAGCAATCAAAGACTAGAATCTTAAAACATGCACCAGAAAGTGCTATCATGTGAAAAGAGATGGTGAAATGTTTAAATTCATATGAAGAAAAAGTTTGTATTATTTTGAAAATACAGTATATGTCATGTTTTTGATATATATGTAACGCTGTTGGCTTTTTTTTTATTATTAAAATAATGCTGAAGTGTATTTTGTGTGTGATTTTATTATGGAAAGTTTGAGTGTTTTCATATTACCTTTTTTAGTATTTATTCAAAATATTTCTGAGCTAGAGTATCATTTTTAAATCTAAATACTAGGAATCATTCCAAACCGACAGGTGTCGCTGCTGCTTGTAACGCTAGTCTGCTTAACACTTTCACCATATAGAAGAAGTAGTTTGTCAGTCGCCCAGTCTCCCCACTAGACCTCTCAGAAAGGTGTTTGCCCGTCCGCCGCGACAACTTTACCCTGAAGACACCCGCCCTGTCCCCAGTCCCCTGACCAAACTTCCTCCCCGGTGTTACCAGCCTGCTGTCTTCGGCCATGGCGACGAGTGCGAAGCGAAAGCAGGAGGAGACTCATTTGAAGATGCTCCGGGAAATGACTAGCCTGCCCGCGAATAGGAAATGCTTCGACTGCGACCAGCGCGGCCCGACCTATGTCAACATGACAGTGGGCTCCTTCGTCTGTACCACCTGCTCCGGGATCCTGTGAGTCTGCTTTTGGGCCAGAGTATCATCATTGTTGTTGGCAATGTCCTCGGGTAAAGGACAGAACGCCGCTGACGGTCATGGATTTTTCCGGTCCACAATTGACTTGGCGGTACCGTTAGCTTGTTAGCTAGCGTTAAAGGCAGGACAGGTAACGTCGGTTCTGGCCGCAGCCGTTAGGTTGGGCTTTTAGTATCGGTTTGTTTTCAGCTTCACTCCTGTGTGATAAGAAGTGTGTTATACATAGACTTAGTCAGAGTGAGGGGTGGTACCAGTGACTTATTGCTTTGAAGTCAGGATTAGCACCCCAAACGTAAAGACTTATATACATCTTACAGTCAAATATTTGACCACCTTGTATAAAAAACGGTACGTCACAGGGGGACCTCCTCTGGAGCTAGCTGGACCTCTGACACGGCATGTCGCAAACACACACACACACACACACACACACACACACACACAC
>JAOWBC010000115.1:14517668-14527916 GCA_028566105.1 Hypoplectrus providencianus
TACCCCCCACTCTCTTCATTCCTCTGCCCCCCCTGTAGGTCTGTAAACACATCTGGTTGGGCCTCTATGACGACAGGACATTAGTTGTTCCAGATTTCCGAGAACCACAGAAAGTAAAAGAGTTCCTTCAGGAAAAATATGAAAAGAAAAGATGGTAACAAAAACTTGTTTTTGTTTTTTTTCTTTTTGATATGTTTTTGGAAGAGTTACATGCAGTGTTTTAAACCTTGGTGTATACAACTTTAAATTGAAGCTTGAAGTAGTATATGTGAAAAAATGTCAAAAGTTCACTGGGTCATTAAGTAATACTGGGCTGTTCCTATTAGCTGTGATGCAAAGGAAATATAGTTAATGATATGTTTTAACTTGATACCATGCTCTTCATTGTCTACAATTTCTATGCCACATCCCTCTGTTCCTGTAAATTTGGTGGAAAGAGGGCAACTTTACAACCATGAGCTTAGTGAAGGAATGTCTTTTAATTTAAATACTTCCCTTTATCCCAGTGACCTCAATTAGATCAGTAATTCCCAATTTGTTGTACTTTAGGTATGTTCCTCCAGACCAGGCGAGGACAGTAGCGAGTGTCCAGGCCTCTGTGTCTGGCTCCTCAGCCAGCAGCACTGGCAGTACCCCAGAAGTCCAACCCCTCAAGACCCTGCAGCTCAACAAGACCCCACTGCGCCAGGTAATACAGATCCACAGAGACACTTGGTTTGCCCATGGCAGTTCTTACAAAGGCTTAAAAGTTTGGAAAATTAATAATGTGTAGACCATTATGTTTTAAAGGTAAAGAATTGTCTTGAATTCAAACATACTCCCTAAAATTGCTTGTTTTTGACATAATCTGGTGTTTCAAACACAATTTGATAACATTTTCATTTAAACATTCTTCAGGGATAAAATCATCATTTTGTTAATTTAATGATTTTTGCTGAAAAGATATTAGATGATGAGATACCTGCTTTTTTGATGTGATTATAAAGGCTTCAAGAGATTGATTTTTTTCTTTGGCTTAATACCTTGAAAGGGCTGGGAGTGTGCCTGCACTTATTTAAGCCCCTTTTAGAATTTGGTTGGAATAAAGTTAAAAATCTCTTATTTTTTTGGCTCCTGTCCAGTCTCCAGGGTTAGGTCGTGCCCAGGCTCACAGCGCTGCTCAGGAGAAAAAATTTGACTTACTCTCTGATCTGGGAGGAGACATCTTTGCTGCCCCCCCCTCTCAAACTTCCAGCTCTGCCAACTTTGCCAATTTTGCACATTTTCCAAGCCAATCGGGTAAGACCACTTTCTCTCAAAAGTCTCAATAGGGCCAGCGTTCAGTCAGACAGATTAATACAGATACTTAGCAGTGTGCAGCGTTTGGTCATCATCCCATGCATTTGCCCTGCTGTTGTTTTATTTCCATATTCATTGTATGTGTTCATTTTCCCCTGTGTATGGCTGCAGCACCTCAGGGTAATTCAGATACCAACTTTGCCAACTTTGAGGCATTTGGAAACACTGCAATTCCATCCCATCTGAGCACGTCACCCCCCTCAAAGTCCTTTTCATCAGGTACCCCTTTCCCCACCATTGTCTTTACCTCCACCCTGTCACCACACACTCACCCTCATCTCTGTTTTTCTTATTTATTTCTTACCCATTGTGTCCACTGGGAAAACCCTTCTGTATTCAGCAAAATTCTGTAGATGAGAATCACTGTCATCACTGTTAAGACCTGATGGCAGCACATTTTTTCTTGGATAAGATTTTAAAGTTTTAAACTAATGCTTTCACAAATGCAGTGTGCACTTAACTTAAGACATGCTAAACCCTATTACGTCCTTTCAATTCGAATTGATTTACCACAGGCATCTCAGATGATCTATGAAGGGAGACACCCACTGGACATTAGCCCAAATCCTGACACACACCATCCTTATCCCCAAATCATTTAGTGTCCTTTTATTAGTGTGTGTGCTTGTTGCACTTGATTTTTTTTCTTTTTATCTTTTTTTTTTCCCAAAATGTGTCTAAAGGGGGAGGTGTGCCTATACCATCTATGTCAAGTGCCGTCCCCACCCAGTCCCACACAGGTAGCAGAGAGGATCGCTATGCTGCTCTGGCTGAGTTGGATAATGAGCTCAGCTCTTCTGTTACCTCAGGCAGCAGTGTGCAAGGGTGAGAGACTGGCAGACTCACACACAGACAAGCAATGCTCATAAATGTTAAAGAGAAATACGATTTAAGATTCAGCTTCAAATTCCAGTGCTTGAAAAGTGTGATTGGTTAATTAGACATTAGGAGATTGCATACATTTAAGTCCCAGCTACTGTTTTTTTTAAATCAAGTCAACATTTTTCACTCTGAAGAACTAATTTTAAAATCTACAAAAGTTGTAAAAATGATTACAGTATCACTGAATTGTTTCTAGAGGTTTAATAATTTCTTTTATGCAACTGCACAAAGATTCAAACTTTCCTTCTTTACAGGAACTTGTTTGGCCCAGTGCTCGGTTCGTCGCCAGCACAGAATCCACCTGTGTTACCCAGTATGCAGCCTGGCTTTGGAGGTGTTTATAGTGATTGCTATTACAGGAGTCGTGTTTTCATCAACAAATTTGAAAGATCATTTTGAAGATTTGCATGAGAAAAGCTTGATGGAAACATCAACATTCATTAAAGAATCCAGAAGGATCTTAAGGAATATCTTATCTTAAAACCATTGCTTTTTTATGCTTATTTAAGGTGTTTTTTTGTTTTTTTTAAATTGTTATTGCACTAAACTATTTTCTTGTTCTTTCTTCTTCTACTGTTTTCTGTTGTGTGGAATCTCTTCCTCTACTGTCTTCTGATGGATTTGTGTACAGCAATACATTACACTGCCATCTTCTCATAAAAGTATGTTAATGCAGTTTGCCTATTCGAGCTAAACCAGTGGATGGAGATGTCAACTTGTACATTTCAAACTTCTGCTTCAAAATGTTCTTCAACTGTAATGAAAACATGGCTGCATGCAGAATGAAAATACATTTTCAGAGCTGTATATTCCATATCACGCTTGGAAAACTAATTTTGCTACTACCTTCTGCATTATTTAGCCGTCCCATCCACAAATCCCTTCGTGGCTGCAGCTGTTGCCCCGGAGATGGCCACCAACCCATTCCAGACCAATGGCAGAGCTCCAGCTGCAGGTGTGTGTGCAGTTTAACTTTAGCACAATTAATGAGACAGTTTTGTTTTTTTTACGTGGACATTTGTGTCACTTTGATGTAACCCAGTTACATTGCTGAGTAGCTTTGTGATTTGCTACAGTCTATAGAATTTATTCCTCCTTGTGTTTATGTGTGTTTGTTTTGGGTGTGCGTGTGCATTTGTGTACACACATGCCACATGTGTCCTGTAGCCTCGTTTGGCACTGGCTCTATGAGCATGCCCGCCGGCTTTGGGAATGCGTCTTCCTACTGCCTCCCGACCAGTTTCAGCGGAAACTTCCAGCAGCAATTCCCTGGCCAGGCTCCCATCCCTTACTCTCAACCTGGGGCCTACCACCCTCAGTCTAATGGTTAGTGGCCTCCCACATCCCTCTGTCCCCTCACCCTGATCCACCTGTGCAGTAACTGTCAATGACTTGAGTCTTGTGCAGCATTTTGTCTGGCATGAGTCATCTTTCTTTAAATGAAGGCCTTTATCTTTATGATAGCAATGTGTTTGTCTTGCTGCAGCAAATATAAAGAGAGTGTCAGTGGCAGCTACTGCGCAGTGATAAAAGGTTGCATTTAGGATACAAAGCTTTAGGGGGTCAGCTTATTGCAAAGCTCTGGAACTCATGTACAATAAACAAATCTGACACCACTCATAAGGCTCTGTTCATGCCTAAATGCAATCTGGCACACTGGGCTTGGCTCTCTTGTTATTTTTTCCCCTCTTGTACAGTTGTAGTCCCTTTTGGCTTTTAAAAATTAACTCATAGTTATATTCAGCATATAAAGACAGTTTATTTTTCACTCTTTACAACCTTCTTTTTATGGCCTGTTGATATAACAGTTGCAATTAAATATTATTACATATTGCTTAACTGCTGTAGAGAGCAGACTCAACCTGTTGTAAATCCCTTCCCCTATATCACTCCTAGGCCCTGCATTCCCAGTCTACGGTCAGAACAAGCCCTCCATGACGCCCTTTGGGCAGCCCATGGCTGGCCCTGGCATGTCCAATAACCCCTTCATGGTGAGCATGAATTGCCTTTTGTTTTCCCAACAGTTTAGTTTAAAAAAGGAAATAATGGATGCGTTATGGTATCATTATATCATAATGATTGATTTTGCTGAAAAGAGAATGGCTGTTTTTAAGGATAATTGTTTTTTGTTTGCATTTAAAGTCTCCTTTTTTTATTTCAGGCAGGAGCTCCAGCTGGGTCTTTCCCTTCTGGGGGCTCAACCAACCCTTTCCTGTAGCACAACTCCCAGTCCTTGCCACTAGAGGCCAGCATGCAGCACATATTCAATGCACCGTTCCGTCATGCAATTAGTGGCAGTCCTTTTTTTTTTTTTTTTTTAAAGACTTAAGTTTTGTTTTTGTTTTTTTTCATAAAAAAAGTTTACAACACTATGAAGGAGTACAAAGGACTACATTGAAGACTAAGGGACTGTTATGGGGAAAAATGTACTGTTTGGACTATATACAATGCATTATATGCTTTTTATTTTTTGTTTATGACTGTAAGCTTTGTGCATATCATGATTTGTAATCACAATTAAGTACATGTTATGTATAACAAGGACTGAGTTAACAAGGGTGAGTATACACATACCTTGTGGAAAAAAAAACCCCACTTAAAACTTTCTACATAGGTAAGGCTTATAGACTTTAAGATTATTAACAGGGTTCCATTCAAATTCATGATCTCTGGTTTGAAGCAACCATGATGATGCAGGTATTTCATAATCAAAAGGGACTTCTTTTCTTATTTTAGCATAATTGCAACTATACTAGCACCTAGGTGCAAAATGTCTTTTATTAACATACAAGTTGCCTATAATCCAATGCAACCAACCAACGTCTTTTGATATTAGAGTAACATCTCAAGCAGATGGATGGAATACAGCATTGACCCTAAACTATTCATCATCATTAATTTTACATTACCAATATTTGTAAATTGGGGGAAAGGGGGCAAGGATTTGGTTTGAAACCATGGCCAACTTTTTTAATAGGAGACCAGCATAGAGTTCAGATGTTTTAGCCCACCAGGTAGAGACACAGGCCTTTCTATTCGAGCACAAAGGGAGAAAAGACACAAGAAATGCAAACTATAAGATGAGTATTTCTATGTCTGGTCATACTACCTAATCTATAAATATTGGTAATAATGTTAATTATTCTCCAAGTAACCCATCTCCTGCTTTTGGATATTAACTACAGTATATTTTATGAATATGGAATACGAAAGGAAAGACTGTTAAGAAAGCCTCAGGCATGTGGGTGTGCCCCAAATTGGGTTGCGTCAAAACAAGTAAAAAATTGTTTTCACATGGTTGCAGGTGACTTGTCCTTTTGACAGGGAATGACAGGTTTACCAGACCCCGTCTAGACAAAAAATGTACTACATTTTAAAACAAAATATATTTATAAAATGTTAGTTATGTTGTATTCACTACACTCCCTCAAATCTCTATTCTTTGCCTCTTAAAATTAAATACTCATGGAGAATAGGATTGGGAGGAATATTGATCCCTCTTCAATTTGCTTTGAATTAAGGCAAAAGAAAGAACAGATTAATTTAGGGATCATTACATTAATCGATCAGCCTGGGGACTCTGGTGTTCTAGTGTCTCAGTTGTGCCACCAATGACTAACAATGAATTTGACAATGTGTTTTCTTGTCTTTACAAGAATAGGTAAGTAAATGTGTACATATATAAATATATGTATAAATAAATTAAAGATTTTTAACTACAATTTTGAAGTTGTGCAATTATATCTTTTGATTATTCCAACACTTGTTTTTATCTATTGATCCTGCTGTATCTGTAAGGTGATCTTGAGTGACCTGAAAGGCGCCCATAAATTAAGTGAAATATCAGAGGGGACAGCTTAGCTAAAGCAAATTGTGGTAAATAAAATGGTAAATGCTCCTTTTGTCACAATTGTTATGCAAATGTTAAGTGTTTATAGACCATATATGAATATTAGACATTACATCCCTCCTTATATTTAAACTAGGCCTCCAAATATACATAAGATATAATTGTACTATATAAATAAATTGTCATAATGGATTTATTTGTCGCTGTTAGACTTTCAGCAAAGATAAGTTAAACAATAAACTTTGCGTAAAACCACTATACAAGTACATGCACATTGTAGGTGTATCATCTAAAATATCAAGACAGATGGCCTGTACAACTTTGACATGCAGTTTTCTCTTTGTTCATTACACACATTAAACACATGTTCAAGCTTACAAAAGTTGAACAATCAGTAACCTATACTGTGCCTCTTATTATCTCGCCCTATTACCTGGTACCAAGGGCACCAACGGAAGAGTAAAATAAATACTATATATACAAACATATGGAGAGGGGAAAAAATTAAAATAAACTTAAGTTTTTAACTTTTTTCTCTCGTTCCTTTCACGCCTCAACCCTTCTTCCTCAAAGCGAGGTTACCATGACAACACAGAAACTTTGGCATGATGGCGTCTCTGTTGCCAGACCCGTTGTTTGAAACGTCTGGACGCGGTCCTCCTCCCAATAACAAATTTTATCATTTTGCTATCACCAAATCAGAGGCAAGTATTTATATATTTTCACTGTCATTAATATTTCTTCGCTGTCCGCACGGGACTGTTTAGTCGTCATTTCTTCCGGCGATGCTAACTTGAATTACCTAACATTACACTAACGTTAGCTAGCTAACGGTTAAACCTGGTTGAACCTGTCAAGCGAATACTGCAATGTGTGTTTAGTGCTAACGTTACTTCATACCTCACGTCGTTAATGTTTAGATAAATTACTATGGTCAATTAAAGTCAGTGCTGAAAATATTCAGATCCCTCACTTCAGTAAAAGTACCAATACCAAACTGTAAAATTACTGCATTACAATTAGGTCCTTTAATTCAAAACTTAACGTTTCTTTTACTAACATGTTAAGGTACAAAATTTTGCTTTTTTTATTCTATGAAAATACAAAAAAAAAAAAAAAAAAAAAAAAATTTAAAAATTGATTAATTTTTAACAAGCAAAAAAGCAGAAGAAATTTGTGTGATTTAATATTTTGTTTAAGTTATCTAATACCAGTTGTCCTTCTAATGGTCACTTTCAGGTCATATGGAGCTGGTGGAAGATATCTCCAAGAGCTGTAGACAGGTTCTCGAAGCCTGGGGGACTGAAGGAGTCTCACCAGGACTTCTTGGATGACACTTCACTGCATAGTAAGGACATCATGTGTAGAACTGGTTCTCGACCTAAACTCATTACACAAGTCGTAGCATGTTAACTTCTCAATGGGGTGGTTTGCCATTTGCTTCAATCTAATTTGGGAGAAAGAAATGTTCTATTAAATGGCAATTTTGAAATGTGGCGGTAAAAGCAGAGTTGTAAATAGTAAAACTAGAGTATTTATGGATTAATGACATTTATTTTTAGGGTTGTGGATGCTGGCTTACTGTCACATTATCATGACTTACACCAATAGAACATATCTTTAATGTTGTTAAGTTTAATAATGGGCTCCTTTCCAGGTGAGGTCAGTATGGTTTTTGGTCGTCGAATCTTGCAGCATACCAAGGCTTTGTGTCAAGGCCATTATAATTATCTGGACCACCTCTCTGACTCCTTACTTCTGAAGATATTAAATTATCTAGAACTAGAAGATGTGGGTCAGCTTGGACGAACTTCAAGCAGGTTCAGACAGGTGAGTTCCAGAGACATACAAAAATGCAGCTGCAAAAAAATGTATTCTGAAATAAGAAACCAAATCTTATTTGATGATAATATTGCTTACTTGCTTTCTGCTCCTCAGCTATGTGGGTCAGAGGAGTTTTGGGAGCAAGCAGTAAAGCGTCGCTGCAACACAGTGTCGGCGGAGGTGGCATCTCTGGCGCTTGAGGTGGGCTGGCGCAGCATCTTCTTTACCAGCAAGCTACAGCTGCAGAAGTTAATCAGCCGCAGGAGGCTGAAGACTGAGGAGCATCACGAAGGACTGGTCTCAGACTCAGATACGATGACAAAAGAGTCTCCTGATGAAAGCTCAGACACAGACCAGACATCCATTTCTGAGGATGAGTCTCACCTTGGCATTATCCACGATCTAAGCCTGGGCATCAGTCCTGGTCCTGGCTCATACTCTAGCTCAAGCTGTGATGTTGACCCTGACCCTAACCCTGAACCAGAGGCTGGCTCTAACTCCTGTGTACCTGTACCTTGCCAACTGTCTGTGGATATAAAGGACAGTACGGTGTAAACAGCAGTGCAAAGTAAAACACAAAGCAATAGTAGAGGAAACTGCCCGGCTGAGCCAGACAAGACAATGAGTTAATCCTTCCATTTGTGCACATTACTCACATTTAAAAAAGTTATGTATTGTCCAGTGTGCCATAACTTTAAGTACATTGTTGATTATATTCATTATTCATTGTAATATTCAAGTTGTTCTGTACAATATTGTAAGGTAAGGATTTACATTTTAACTTAAATATGCAATACTGTTTTCTGTGGTGTGTCATTCATTAACTGTTTCTGTGTAAAATCTCAGTCATTCATACGCAGTTAATTTCTTGATATATTTTCTTAGAAACCCTTCAGTAATTTGTGTTTGTTATTGGTGTGAATGCTGGGGGAATGCATCATTTAGAACACAGACAGAATGTCATTAACATTCATTCATGCAATCCATCTGCCATCAAAGAAATATTATTTCCTCATGCTTTAAAAATTTAGGCAAGAATTAATGAGTCACGTCTAAAGTCTAGAAGATGAACACATTAAGGTCTGTCTGGGAAGTTCCAGCTCCAAGCTACCTCAGATAAACTGAAACTATTTTATTATACTTATTTGATCCCATGGATGTCAGTCCTCTTCGAAAGGCTGCTCAGTATAGTCTGTTATGGTGGAACAACTACAGGAGCAGGCAGAGCTCATAAAGTTAGAACAGAGCCAGTCAACACTTCAATGCAACAGAAACATCTGAATGAAACATCTGAATTATTTCTTGATTTATATATCACAGCACATGAGTCTTAACCACAGGTCGTAAACTCCCAGGCAGTCAGTAGATAAAATATCCACCAGGGGGCGATCACAGCCCAGCTGTTAAGCTACTAGCTGTTTGTCTCTGGATCTGTTTCAAATCACAGGCTAAGTAAACTCGTTATCTTTCATCAAGCAAGGAGGAGTTGCTCCAGATCCTATGAAATTGTTAAATGAAATCAGCTGAGTCAGGAGATGCTGTCCACTGTTCTCCCTATAGCTGGTGCACACAACACTGCTGAGTTCAGAGTCCTGTCATGCTCATAGGCACCAAAGCTCCTCCATCTAACTGCTTTTTGTATAGAGGAGTAGTAATTTAAAACAGGAAATACATTTGTTAAAATGTTTTCCTTTTTGGGTTTCAGTTGTTTAATTTAAAGTTTGGTTCAACACAATTGTGAGAACACTCAAAACAAAATGCTTCTTCAAGGCAACCCCCCCCCCAAAAAACATAATTGTGCTCTGTAACAAGAATGCATGCTATCTATTTAAAACGTTCAATTAGGTCAGTGAGTTGCATCACGGTCTGGATTCTAAGAAGACGCAGATAATGTCTGAGTTTGATAGGATTAGGAGTGCAGTCCACAAAAAGTTCTGCAGTCCCCTATGGGACACAAGCCGCAAGTGCTAATGGTCCATCCTGTGCTCAGCTCAAACTGACGCAGAGTTTCTTTCCCTCTGCCTCTGTGTTTAAATACTCTGTCTTCAAGTTTATTTAAAAGTATGTTTTGTAATGTTTTTGCAGCAAAATCTCAAAATTAGCTGGGACTTCAAACATAAACTCAGATGGTTTTAGCCACAACTCTGCCAGCTTCAGACATTTTGAGCAGGGATTAGCCAGACGTGACCAGCAGCCACCTGTGCTACTGGCCTGCACTGTATCTCCTTGAGGGGACATTTCAGCACTAACTCTGGTTGCATGTTGTCTGTGCTGTTGACTCATTCATTCATTCATTCATTTTCCGAACCGCTTCATCCAGGTAATCCCGGGTCACGGGGAGGCTGTGCCTATCT
>JAOWBC010000115.1:14528164-14548701 GCA_028566105.1 Hypoplectrus providencianus
TTCGAACACGCGACCCTCGGCACCAAGCACTCTTGCTGTAAGGCATGAGTGCTAACCACTGCGCCACCGTGGGGCCCTGTGCTGTTGACTCTCAGAATTAATTCAGCTATACATTGTGTCCAGACAGCATAACTGTTGATTTTAGGGGCTTCTCAAAGTGCCTCTGCTACCTCTAAAAATAATCCCTTCCTAGGGGGAGCAATTCGTTTTCCTTTTTAAAAAGGGCTGGGTCCTGGCAGGATGATGAACTACAGAAGTCCACTTAGACATCATCTTACATTGCCTCTTGCAACATGGAAGCTTTCCAATCTGCAGCATTTTCAGTCAGTGACATTTCTGGCCTGCCACTTTACACAATGTACTTTATGACAACAAGATCCCTCCTGACTCCAAGTCTACAGCCTTGATTGCTGAAAGCATTGGGTCTTATAAATCAGGCATTGCTCACTTTGGGCCCTGCTCTATATGGCAGCCTCACCTACTATCTGATCTAACTCAATGACAGATAGTAATCTGGAGGTGACCTCAATTCCCTGTGGGTCAGAACATATGACCTCAGATTTAATAAGAGATCTCCAAAGTCACTCAGTGAGCCCTACTCACTCACCATCCTGTGTCAGGTCATAAAGGCCCCATTTCAGTTAAACACACCTTCAGTTGCTCCAGTCCTTTGCTGAATATCGGCTGAATGCTTACAGTGACACTGGGTAGTCACCAAATAAAGCCGTCCTCGGCACTTAGCCTGTTTTGCTCTAATGGGCAAACAGTCAATCATTCATCCTCTCTGCGAAGTAGGCCCACCAAAAAGACCTTTTTATTTTCCAAATAACTTGCCCTATATAGTTCCTAAGAAGCCATCTCCAAATTCGGTGGTTCTGCTCATGCCTTTACACCTGGGCCAGTCGAGCTTTGGACCCAATCACAAGCTTTCACCTTGAGTAAAACATCAAGGAAGTGGGCCTGCATTATGTGTTGACCTGTGTCTAGGTTCATTGTTCGAGTTCACTCAGCTCAAAGAGGAAAGACTAAGAGAGAGGACATATGTCATATAACCCGGAGTGAAAGTTCATATTTTTCACTTTGATGCCATACATATTAGATATACACAGGTCTCATATAGACACACATGCAACAGAACCTATAGGGGAGAGATATCAAGGACTGCCCATAGACAAGCACCCAAAGCTGTTTGGGGGTTCAGCGTCTTGGTCAAGGATACCTCAGTAGCCCTCTGCATAGTAAACTCTTCAGCTCGCAGTCCACACTCTGCACTTCTTCGTAGGGAGACGACCAGATGCCCTTAACAATTCAGAAAAGTTACTAATTAGGAGTAGTTTTCCTCAATCCTGTTCTATCCAAACTATCACTCTTTAAGGCAGCTGTCTTGTATTTGCATCTATTGTTGTTCCATCACCTCCTTGTTTATTAAAAATGACCTATTGATGCTGATTGTGAGAGAACAGAGACCTAGAGGCCCATTGCCTTAGTCTAGGTACTACACCAACCCGTTTTTATGTTTAAGTTGGTTCAATGCACTTAATTTGTAAGCACACCAAGAAAAATCTAAATGTTCACCCTTTTCTAATTTAACTTCCACTGCTCTGCTGGTAATACTGGTCCTTGTGCAAAGCTTGAGATATAATAGGATGGAGTTGGACCACGTAAAGACCACGTAGCGAACCATGTGGGAGATGGGATGAGTATGCTTTGACCATCTTAGCCTTTACTCCCTCGTCAGGGTAGGGCTAATCCCCCCCAAGGTTATAGAAACAGGCTGCTACAGGAGCAAAGATCTACATCAGGGAACATCTGATATGGAGTTGAGAATTAGAGTTATGGAATCTTTTCGTATACATGTACCGCTGTTCAGTTTCTCAATAATAGTTTCAAATCTTACACTCCCTTGTCGCCACTTTATCACTTAATCCCACACTGTTCTCAACCACAGTTTATTGGGGGCTGGAGCAGAACACACTTCTTGAATGAATGCATTCATTTGTAATGGGCCGTCAGTGACAGTTACACAGCCCAGCAAGCATCCAGTAGAGTGATGTGTGTGCTCTACTTTTACCCGTCTTTACTTTCCCTGCCCTGGTAAAGATGAAGCCTATGACCTCTTTACATCCCCTCAGGAGGCTTAAGTGCTTTACTGACACTATGATCCATTTACAGCATGATTGACATTTGACATGTTTGATATTTATGGCAGGTCTTTTAAGGTTGCAGGACCCCTCTTTCCCTGAAATTTTGAATCTTGAATTATAGTTTTGTAAAATATTAGTGATTAATATGTATGTTAAGATCTATTACATTCACTATTTTGTTTTCCTTTGGAACAGATCTAACCAAAACCCACATGACACTGAGGAATTTGTGATTTTATTGATAACTGCTTAAATAAAAAATGATCCCCAAATCATTTGTGTACAGTTGTTGTTCTGTGTGGGTCTCTGGTTGCATAGTCAAAATGACTGAATCTGAAGCTCTCTGGCAGCAAGCAAAGCCCTTGATCTTGTGCAGGGCAATGACAGCTTGAGACCATTTGAGAAAGGATTAGCTAATATTATCTGAGGGTGTGTTGTAATTAATTAGCCTACATCAACATAGCTGTAGTGTAGGGTTTATTGCCAACAGCAACAAATGGAAGGAAAGTGCCAATATATTGTATGACACATGTATAAATTAAGACCACCTGTCTGGTTCAATTTAAGTGCTGCAACAGTGGAATGCCAGTATTTAATTAATGTTTAAATTATATACAGTAGAAAGAAGTAAATACAAGACGACAGAGGGGGAGAGTAGGTTTTTCCTCAAAAAGACAAAAAACGTGTGTGTTTGAAATCTTCTGATTCTTCTCTCTTGTGTGTTTTATGACTGTTAGGTATCAGGTGGCTCACAGGTCCTCGGTTTAACCTCAGTTCTGTCACATGATTGAGGTCATACTCCTCAGGCTTTTTATAAACAAAGTAGTAGAAAGAAGCTATGGTGCCATATTTGTCAGATCCTCTGAGACTCTGTGTTCTGCCTGATTTAACACCCAGTCCTTCTCTGCTAAAATGTAAGATGGATAACATAGGAATAGGGAAAAAATATTGACTTTGATGAGGTTCACATTTCTAAATTTTTAAACAAAAGTAAGTGTACTTGATGGTTTGGGGAAACCAGCCATTATGGGTTGGTACCACCAAGCACTGCATCAGTCATTGGATAACTTTATGGTCTTTTTCTGCAACTAAGAAACCATTTCATTTCGTGATATACTTCATAATTTGGACTTCCAACAAAATATTTGACAGTGAACATTAACCACAATCTAAAACAACCGAGTATACAGTACATTGAAGAAAAGCAGCAGAGAGAGGAAAAAAATGGCAGTTAGTGCTACTGGAAGAGGATTAACCAGCCCTCATACCTAAACATACACGTCCCCATTTTAAATAAGGGGTTAACATTGTCAAAGATTTCATTTTGGATGTTTTCACAACGACAGTACTTACATAAGGATACCTGGTTAGGTGTAGGAAAATGTACTTTTTTAAAACTTAACTCCCTGAAGTAAGGTAGTTGCTCTGTGAAAAAAAATTACATGTTCAAGTGAAATAAATTGCAGTGAATCCTAATCTGCATTCACATTAGATTGACGTACAGTTCACTCTGTAGCGATGGTTTTTATGTAGCATCCATATTTTGTTTTAGCAGGACAGACGTGATGATGTTTGGTAGAATCTTTGAAGTGCTGAAGGTGGTGGCCACTCATGAATGAGAGTAAGTGAGAATGAAAGAGCAGACAGATTAGGAGTAAACTCCCTGAAGTACCTGCTGTGATTGAAATGGTAGAAAGAAAGGGCAAGTTAATGTGGTCACCATGTGGTAGACTCATGGTTTACCATATTGCCTATCTTGGTGAATATTTCATCAATATTCTACTCAAGGTTAAAAGAAAACATCTTATCTATTGATATGCTACAATAACTTATTTAATGTGTCTCTTTAATTTCTCATAATATTTATTGGATGACCCTCTAAAAACCACCGACAAATATTATAGATGCTTTGCTCTTTTCAGAACATTTCCTGCCTTTCCCTGCATCTGTTACTCTCGTCATCTATCTATCTAACCAGCATAGCACCCATAAAGAACTCATAGGACCACTGTCAGACACCACTGAACACCATGAACAAATATAGAGGGCTACAAAGCCTCTTAGGACAGAGTCCGCTTACGATTCCCTTTCCGTGCACAGCATCCTTGGAATAGTCCACTCAAAGATCCTTAAGCCAAAATCCCTCCCTGGTATTTAATTCTAAATGAGTAATTACTGGGTGTGTCAGTGTGTCTTTGGTTTGCAGGTAGGCTGGGTGAAGGAGCTCATTTGCACGCTGGCTTTGGAGCGAATTGCACTATCACATAGACAGCCACATTCTGAAAGACGCTGAGGGTATCTGTGGGAAGCCACTGAAGAACCCAGTCACTTAGGGGGGAAAGACCACAAACAGCCGCCAAGATGTGTGACATGGGGGGACTGGATAACCTGGTGGCCAACACGGCCTACCTAAAAGCCCAAGGTGGTGATGACAAGGAGATGAAAAAGCGCCGTCGCAGCTTGTCTCTCCCCAAGCCTGAGCAATGTGCAGCAGTGCGAGCTGCTGTTGAAAAGGACTTTACATCGATTTGTGAAAGGCAACCTGCTGGCAAAAAGCTTTTCCGTGAATTCTTGGCAAATCACCCCGAGTTTAAGCTTGCTGCGGATTTCCTCGATGAGCTGAATGACTGGGATCTGAGTGAAGGTGCAGCAAAAGATAAGGCACGCACAAACATCATCAACAAATTCTGCAAGAGTACCTCCAAGAACTTCCTGAGCTTTCTTACTGGGGATCCATCTGAAGCATTGAAGACTGTGACAGATGCCAACTTTTCCGATGTGATGAAAAGCAAGGTCCAGGAGGGTGTAAGAGATTTTCTGAAAAACAAACCCTTCACAGATTTCCAGGCCAGCCCATTCTTTGATAAATTCCTCCAGTGGAAAGAGTATGAGAAACAGCCCATCAGCGACAAATACTTCTATGAGTTCAGAACTCTTGGAAAAGGAGGCTTCGGAGAGGTGAGCATGCAAACACATCTACATATCATTTTTTTTCTCTCCATTTTTTTAATTGTTGAAATATGTGTCTTCCAGACATCTTAGTATGATGGTATTATAAATTTGGTAAAGGTATAAGAAAATATTGAAAGTTATTTTGTGTAATATATCAAACAGAAGTGAAGAAGACAACAGGAATAAACAAGAATTGAACAGTAATGCAATCATTACTGTAATGATTGCATTACGGTAGTGTGTTATGGTGTGTCAGTGTGTTTTCATTCTTGAATGACCCCAAATTGTAGAGGTGTGTTAGTCCCTAAGCGTAAGAAAGGATATTGCAGGGCAAGAGATCATACATTACATAATACCAAGGATTTACCTTCTCACAAGGTGACCATAAGGTCATGTGACAAACAGCTATAGCTCTTGAGTGTTTAGAAAGTTATAACTTAGGTCAAATGCAAAACACCAAAACAGAAAGTTGATATCTTGCGAGGTTTGAATGAGTGTCATTAAAATATTGACTTAGAAAAGCCTTAAATATCTCAGTGGGACCAAGATCTCTATTTTGATACACATTTAAATCGGGTTATTATTCATTTATGAAACAGAGGGCCCACAGTTGACCTTTGAGGAACCTCTTTTTTGAGTCAGGCTCTTGGCAACAAGCTTAAGTATACAACTTAAAATCAAGCAACCTCTTGTGATAAATACTATAACAAATATATGCAGGAGTGAATCAAAAATATATCCCTGACAATAAAGCTTTGATACTGGACAATAATTTTACACTACTCATGTTACTCAGAATTATATTGATGATCCTTCACATCTACAGGATATGAATGATACCAGATGTTAATGAATGCTTAAAGATGTGAGTAAGACAGGTGGCAAAAGGTTGCCAAGACACAACGAACAATCTTTAACCAATTTAAATGCTTTGCCTAGCCTCCACCAGTGATTTTATAGCATTGTTATGGGGCTCTTGCTGTAATAACACCAATAGGGATGTTATTAAATATGCAATGGCATAAATTATTGGTTTACAATCAAGTCAGTCCAATCCTGGACATTTTTGACTTCTTAAAATGCCTGTTTTTTAATAAATTGTCTGTTTCCTCCAGGTGTGTGCTGTTCAGGTGAAGAACACAGGCCAGATGTATGCCTGCAAGAAGTTGTGTAAAAAGCGACTGAAGAAGAAGGGTGGTGAGAAGATGGCCCTGTTGGAGAAGAAGATCTTGGAGAAGGTTAACAGCCTGTTTCTGGTCAACTTGGCTTACGCTTATGACACCAAGACCCACCTGTGCCTTGTCATGACCCTGATGAATGGAGGAGACCTCAAGTACCACATTTACAACATGGGCTATGATGGCAAGGGTGTGGACAAAGGCATTGAGATGAAGCGCATCATCCACTACACGGCGCAGATCACCACTGGCATTCTGCATCTGCATGAGATGGATATCGTATACCGTGACATGAAGCCGGAGAACGTGTTGCTGGATAGCCAAGGCCAGTGCCGACTTTCAGACTTAGGTCTGGCTGTAGAAATGAAACCGGAGAAGACCACCACCCAGATGGTGAGTAGATGTCCACAAATCAATGATATTCTGGTCGAAAAGGCAAATTCAAGTCAGGAACACACTATAATGCCATACAGTAAGAACTACAAAAGGTACTACCAAAGTCGGGGTTAAACGAGATGACATAACTCAGGTGTTAATCACAAAGCTTCCCCTGACAGGATCATAATAAGATTTCACATCATGGCTAAAACTGTCTGTCCTAAAGAGCCATGTCACATATTATTCAGTCTCTAAAGTTGCATTAACAAAAGGGAGGGCAAGGATCTGATTCTGTTATTTATCCTGGTGTAAGAAATCTTCTTCTACATGATAGGGATTAAAGTTAACTCAGTATTAAGGAATGGTTATCAACTCCACCCTGTCTGTTTTCATGCACCTGATGTGGTTGGAGCTACTTGGACAGTCTATCCATCTTGGTAGGTTTTTTACTTTAAATCCGGACAGGGATTACCGGATTGCTTGAAGATCTGTGCAACGAGTCTCTGAATCCATTATATAACTAATTTTAACCTTTGGCAGTCAGATTATAGCCTGGCCATTTATAGGCCAGGGTTTTGTGTAGGGGCTAGGTTGATGACCTTGGAGGTCCAGCCCTTTTAAGTTAGTAGTCAATGAACCTCAGACCTTTTTTTTTCCTCAGCAACCTGGTTGCAGAGATCTAGTTATTTCTGTGGACGTGCCGTTTGCCTCAGTTGTGCTCAAGTTTCTTCACAAGACACTTGACAATGTCTGTCGTCTTCTCCTTGCATTGACAAGGAGTGACTTAGATATGTCATCAATCAGTTCAATTTTTCTGTCATTTCATACAGGGGGGTTCTTGCATCTAACTGAGGATCACTTTACAATATGCATAAGGAAAGACTGTCAGCGACAGAACAACATGATTGCCTCCCCCCCACCCCATGCACATCTATGGTTGACCTGGAAAGAAAAGATGAACAATTTTGCAACAGGGTTTCTGCAGGACTTACCTGTGGTAGCAAAGAGTAAGCTCTTGGCTCCATGAAAGTCCAGTAAGCTCATTATCCAATACTCTGATGCTCCTCAGCCAGCCAAAGTGACTGGACTAACCTCCTACAGACAAGGCTGGCTTTGGTCCTCTAATCTTCTTAGTGGGCATTACACAAGTCTGTCCCTGATTAGATTGACAGATCCAGGTAAAAAACCTATGCTGAATATGTTTGGACATGTTAGTTTGCAAACAAGTTGATCTTAGCTGCAACAAAAACTTTGGTGAGAATTCTGTCACATGAAATATAATACATTGTTTGCCCCTTTGACTGACCAGAGAGTGCAGGCCTACACATGTAGAAAAATAGAACTTAGTTACAAAAATCCACCAGGAAAGGTTTACAATAATTCAAGAGTTTATTAGATTAGAATTCTATAGCAGACAGTATTAGGGAATGTAACTTTTTGCATGCAAACCTGCTTATGTTTGGTCAATGAAGTTACAGAATCAGATCTTAACTAACCAGTCACAGGGGGTCAAGTCTTGTCAGACTTGTTACAGTAAAGCACACCACTTTAGGTGCAATGTGCCTCTCGTGATGACAATCTGTCATTCAAAAAGATTTTTTTTTTTTAAACTATGCCTACATTCATCATCTTGTGAAGCTTCATTTTGAACCCATGGATCTCCTAAAAACATTTTGGGCTTTCCTGGACAAACAAGGGTGATCTTGTGGCTATGTGCCAGTTTGTGGTTTCTGTGTGAATTAATTATACATTAGAGGCATGGCTGCCTGTTGTCTGGATGTTACGTATGTTCTCAGGTGGACACAGCATCTAGAATGTCCCAGCCTTTATATAAGAGGCTGGAAAAGTCAGTGTGTAGACACACATGACTCTTGACAGGTAGTAGGCTTAGCATTAGGATTAGGGCTGCAGGTGAGGTCATCCAGGGAAAGGGGGGGAGGGCGGGCCAAGGGGGAAAGATGAAAGTTATACAAATGAAAGTAAAAAGAACGACTCAAATACACTGTCTAATAACCGCGGCAACTGAACACTTCAAAGAGACATCCAAAGGTGATATGCCCCACTTTAAAAGTTGATCTCTCTTGATGTTCTCTGTGGCCTCCCAGAAGCAAGGTTATGCATTGTATCAAAGAGTAGTGTTCTCATATACAACACACTTTTCTTTCGAAAAAAAAACAACAACATTATTTACAGATGCAATATATATTTCATTATCCTCCTTTACCTTTCTCTCCCTTCTCCAGGCTGGTACCGGAGCATACATGGCCCCTGAGATCCTGAACAAAACTCCATACAGGACATCAGTGGACTGGTGGGCCCTTGGCTGCAGTATCTACGAGATGGTGGCCGGCTACACACCTTTCAAAGGCCCTGAGAGCAAGAAGGAGAAGGTTGAGAAGGAGGAGGTACAGCGCCGCATTATCAATGAAGAACCAAAGTGGGAGCACAGGTGCTTTGATGCTGCCACTAAAGACGTCATCCAGCAGTTCCTCAAGAAGAAAATTGAAGAGCGCCTGGGCATGAAGTAAGTTGTTCTTCTACTCTCACAGCATGGAAGCACAGAGTGTCTGAGTGTTTCAGAATTCTGCAACATGACAGGTCAGAATGTGCAAAATTATCAGGTTTGAATACATTTCCATTTCTTTTGTGGAATGGAATTCTTGTGCAGTGGGTGCTAGGACATGTTTGAGTGTAACCAGAATGTGACGTGAACCTGTGGAGCCACTTTGCTTTTGTTTCTTTGTTTCCGATGTTTTCAAAGTATGTTTTTGTCTCCTCAATAGGAACAACATGGAGGATCCCAGGAAGCACGAGTGGTTCAAGGCGATCAACTTCCCCCGTCTGGAGGCCGGGCTCATAGACCCTCCATGGGTGCCCAAGCCCAACGTTGTCTATGCCAAGGACACCGACGACATTGCAGAGTTCTCTGAGATCAAGGGCATCGAGTTTGACGCCAATGACAATAAGTTCTTCAACGAATTTAGCACAGGTGCTGTACCCATTCAGTGGCAGCACGAGATGATTGATAGTGGACTGTTTGAAGAGCTAAACGATCCCAACAGGAAAGAGGGTGGAGGAGACCCAGATGATGAGAAAAAGTCTGGCACGTGTATATTACTGTGAGAAGCTGCATGTTTGATACGACATACCAATAATAATACTCAATCATTTGTTTCCTCAGTCAGATGCACAGCGACATTGATATAAAAGACGGATCACAAAAGAGGCGAGCATGAGCGTCTTTGTTCAGAAGGTTGTACCATTTCTCTCTTTCAAGAATGCTAAAGAGAGACGCACTGCTTTCGAGGCACGGTTTGGTACAATATGGAGAATATGATGATGTGTTTCGGACATCATCTGTCAGGTTCACAGCTTTACCTGCAAAATCAGAATGTAGACTTACAACCACATGACAGCTAGTAGTCGTTTTACTACTTTTTTCATTAAGGTCACAAGTGTAACTTTAGTAGGTATATTAACTGTAGAAATCCAGACTTGCAGGAGAAGTACCTTATGAAGCAATTTTGTCACATTTAACATGAAGCGTTAAACAAATTAAAAAAAAAAAAAAAAAAGTGATGAAATACCCTTTAGTATCTTTTGTAAGTCCTGTTGAAGTTGCAGACTTTTTAGCACGCCCCCACCCTTTTATGATACCAGCACACCTTCTACAGTGTAAAGTGCTTTTTAAGCACATGTGGCAGAGATAGTTCTAGAGTTAAATAATAATATATGCTCTGACACTAAACCTTATAACTAAGGCCAATCACTACATTTACATCCACGTGGTTTCCCTTTCTCTGCCCAATGATTTAGTTTTATAAAAACTATGAAAAACAATTGTATGTATTGTATATAATGAAATAAGTATCTATGCACAGAGAGAAAGGTAATGTAAGAAGATGAAGATGTAAGAAATTGGAAATGTAGGATTTATTTGAAAGAAAATGATACTGAACACCCCTCCGCTGAGTCCTCTACTGTTGGTGCTATGAGGCTCAACCTAGTGAGAGATGGAGACTGTTTAGCCCGGGATGCTGTGAGAGAGATGAGTGAAAAACAGCAGGTGAATTGCTGTGTATGAAAGAGGAAAACTTAGAGGAGTTGGACAGTAAGTGTATGTATGAGGAATGTGCAGGTTTCCCTGTCCACGGCCCTGAAACACTGTGACTCTGTCAGGGCTGTGTTCTCAGTTTGAGATGAGTTTCAAACACTCAAACTAGATAAATCCTGCGAAGACTCCACTGTTTGTGGGCATTAAGCTGATGATAGAAACTTGGGTTAGTTTAAAAAATAAATCCTTGTTATTCTCGTTGACTTGTCTCAGGGTAATTGTTTGCTTAAGTTTTTAAATATCCAGAACCTGGAGGACAGAGTTAAGTTTTTACAGGTAATGTTAAAACGATATAAATATAAATATATATATATATAAATATGATGCATGTACTTGTAAATATAACCTGAGAGGAAATGCTATGATAGAAATGTCAGATGTAAAGCAGAAATCGCTTTGAATCATGTGAACGAATTAAAGTATATGTCTTTTAAAATCTTTTTCTGCGATTATGAATATTTATGTGTTTGTCTCAGCGTGTTTGTTGTGGTGCAGAGGATAAGAAAGACTTCAGAGGAACACCCAAAATTGCGCCATGTTATGCATGTTCTCGTTGCTATATATATAACTAAGGAGAAAATACTGCTCAGGGCTCTGGAGTAAAACCTAAAAATATCAGCTGCATTAATCCCTTTGAGGATGCTGACTACAGCCAGGCTGTGCTCCAGGGGGCCGCAAATTGGCAAGTTCAATTCTTAGCTGATAAGGCGATAACCAGTGTTATCCTTGCGCCTTCTTTGCTTAAATCAGCTTCAAATCCCCTCAGGTACTGAAGCATCTCAATGTTCCTGCCAAGTGTTTGGTCTGAGCGAAAAGCAGAGCTACAGTGCTGAGCTGAGAAACGTTGTTTTAGACATTTTTTTAGACTTTATTTTCTCTTTTTATTGAGATATAATTCTGTGTGAATTAAACATTAAAACTAGTCAAATCAGCCAGTTTCCTGTGAGTGCTGAAAATGGAAAAAGTAAGCCAACTTGTTTTTAATTATTTGTTTATTCAAGCAAATATTTTCAGCATAATGGTGGATTAATATTAAACACAAATCCATGACACACAGGTACACTCAGCGATTATTGATCTCTCCAGCTCAGATTCTAAATATCGCCGTCATTTGCAACAAGTCACTGTTTATTTTCTTAAGTCACAGGTAAAAAAAAAAAAAAAAAAGACAGATAAAAATATCTGTGTGGCATTTTCTTCTGTCACCACTTGTTTACAGAGTTCAAACTCAAGGACAGTGAGAGAGTAGGACACACTAAGGTGGATTCAAGCTGCAGCTAAACCCCGAGAGATTATCTCACATGTAGCAGGAAGACTTTGGTTCAGACTGCTGTTGACAGTGAAGGACAGAGCTGCTGCTGCCTCAGGGCACCATGGGAGCTGGATGGATGAGGGTGCTGTGAAATTTCAGCAGACAGGTGTGATTTAACTTATTTTTATACTGACCTGTTCTGACTCTTACAAGACTTTTAAGGCTTTGGGGACACCGCCACCTGCACAGTGACTGGGCTTTAGTATATGTTTCAGTATATAACCAAATAAAACATAACCACACATGTATCACTGACTGGACACAGGGCTGAAAATTGCAGGAGCAACCCTGACCTTCACTTAAATATTATTTAAAGAGACTGTGCAAGGTCTAAGAGGACACCCAAAACAAAATGAAAAAGAGGCTAAACCATAAAGTTTGTATGTTTTGCTCTTGAACTAGAGGAAGTAATTGAGAAGTAAAAGTATTTACATCCCTTTCATTAAAAAAGTACAACACCACACTGCAGAATTACTCCACTAAGAGGAAAGGAAAATTTTAGGTAAGTAAAAATACAAAAATATTCGCATCAAAAGGGACCAAAAGTGTCAAAAGTAAAAGCACTCATTATAAGAATGGCCCCACGTCGTTTTTTAATATTCTAAATTAATTATTGGATTATTTATATTTATAAAAACACTTTAAATTGATAATTTTTTAATGTAAATTTTTACATTAAAAGTACCAAAAGCTTTCAGCTTAATGTAGAGGAGTAAAAAATACAAAAGTAACCTCAAAATGGAGTGGAAGTATAAAGTTACATAAAATTAACCTAAAATCTGTACTTCGGTTAATGTACTTAGTTCAATTTCACCAGTGACTAAAGCTGATGAGGACTGTGTGTCTGTGTCTAGGGGCCCATTGTCTCATATTGGACCCATGAACTGGATATGCAGGTGAGTATACAGTCCTCTAGATGAAAATAATAATAATAAAAAAAAAACTCTCAGCATTTAGCCACAAAGCTAATTTTCTATTGTCTATCATGTAGAAACCACTACAACAGTTAACTTTTTTTTTTTTTTTTTTTTTAAATTTATGACATTTGTGTCGTGAGTAAAACCTCAAGATGCAGAAAGGGAAAATGAAAAAAGCCTCGCTAACCTCCACAGAGTCTCAGCAGCCCCACTGCTGACAGCATGATGGAGACTCTCACTCCCAGCTGGTTCTGCCTCCCTCCTGTGGCTGCACACTGGTGCTGCAGTGATGCTGAGAGTGGGAGTGAGAGCCAAAGTTTTCCATGAGACACTCAATCTGTCTGCTCTCTTATTTTTACTGTCAATTATAAAACAAATAAACCATTTGGAATATAAATCACTGTTATAAATCAATTTTAAATGGTTTTATTTACTATCATTCCCAACAGAAACCAGCAGTGGACTGTTGCCAGGTAAGACTGACTGGAAATGCTTATCCTAACAAGACGTGTAGTTTTACATCCCATGGTACTTTATGCTGTGACTCCATTACATTTCTGGGAAATAATTGTACTTTTCCCTTTTACTGCGTGACATCTAGCAGATGTAGCAGCAGGTAACTTTTTAAATTACATTTACATATTAACATCAAGTCATGTATGCATACACTGGGCATTTTGTTATGATTAAATAATGATTAAAACAAACAAACAAACAAACAAAAAAAAAACTCATCTGAAACCCCTGAGAGTAAAAGTAAGAGAAAATAATCCGAAATAATTTTCTGTGTGATTGAATTTTCTTTTTCTTTAGGCTTTTTTTTGTGTGTGTGTTCGTAGTTGTAATACTTGTTTTGGCCACAAGAGGCCGAAGGACACCACCACCCCGTGTTCTATACACAACTCTAATTCTTTGATTTAATTCTCACTTGCAGATTTACCAATTGGATCACCAGAGTTTTATCTCACTTGCCTATCAGGGCTTCTGTATTTTTGTTTGTGTCTAGTATCTAGTCAGGGCCTCGTGTCACGTTTCAGATGTTTTTGAGTTTTTATCAGTCTGACCAAAGAATGATGCCTCCCATAGGATTCTCATATGGTTTAAATTAAACAACTGCTCCAGGGCCAAAGGGTTTTACAATAATTTACAAGAAAACAAGTAGGGGAAAGTCCAAATACTCAAAACACATTTGCATGTTTCCTGCTCAGTCTGCATTTATCTTCTCATGACCCCACACATTTTTCATGTGACCCTTTGGAGACGGCATGGCTACTGTATTTGGGAACAACTAAACCAAACAACCTAACTGTATGTAAGTAAGTTATGACTTTGTAACTACTAACTATTTCTAAAAAAAAAAAAAAAAAGAAAAAAGAAAATGTGATGTAATGTCACAACTACAGAGGCACTTCTTTGTGTAAAACCAGTGACTGACTTTATGAAACTTTAGGTCTATTTTGTTGGTAATACTTCAATACTTTTATTTGTTCAGTAAAAATTTGAATGCAAGGTTTTTACTTCCTAAATGCTTTGTATTTTTTTTTAATTATTATTAATTGGAGAAACTTTAGGTGAATCGGTTTTCTTAAATGCACAAAGGAGGCATTATCTTGTGCAAACACTTTGAACAAGTAAATATTAATTTTTAATTTTATTTCTCTCAGTAGTCTGAAATGTTATGGAATCTAAATGCCCCAAACCTCAGAAATGTACTACAATGTGTAATACAAAAAAGAAAGAGGCTTTTGTTTTTCTTCAAAATCACTTTTATTCCACAATTTATTTCATCAGGTCTTAAGGCACCCTGAAGAGATGTTACAAGTTGGTCTTTCAAATACGGGTTCCTTTTAAGACTGTGTAAACATAGCTTTGAATAAGATAATTTCCTGTAAATCTTTGCTTAAATTATTTCTTTACAGTGCACAGACATTGTGTTTTGTGACAAAAATACAATGTGAATTAAGTAAATATGGTAGCTAGTGTATATATATACATTGAAGAGTAATAGATTGGCAGACAATCAGATCAACAGGCTGAAGAAGAGAGAAAACTAACAAACAATCTTTGAGACCCAGATAGATATACAGATCACGTAAAGATATACAGTACATAGTTACAGTGAACTTTTTATTTTTGCAACGCTTCGCCAGCGCCTTTCCGCGTTAAAAGCAAATATCTTTTTTTACACTGTACCTTCTTGTGTGTTTGTGTGCGTGTGTGTCTCCTCAGCCACCAATACCACGCAGCACCCCGCGAGGTGGAGCGAGACAACGCTTCTAGTCCTGGAGGGCTCACCCACATGTTGGCTATTGCAGTGGAGAGGTGAGTAAACAGGAAGACGGGCAGACAGACGGACAGACAGACGGACAGACAGACATGCAGACAGACGGACGGACAGACGGCACAAGACTGGGTTGTGGCTACGCAGGCCACAACACAAAGATCTATCTATAATTCCCTAAATATTGTAAGGATCACAATGTATTTATATGTAGAAAGGGACTTTGTAATTGGCATTTCATATACAGGGATACAGTGGCTATACTTGATTATCAAGGTACGATCCTATGAAGTCTTGGTGATGTGATAATGTGAAGTACTCTGAAGATGTGTTTGGAAATGATCTACTTTCTCAGTTACACTATACAGCAAGATAAAAATCCTCTCAACACCGGCGATAATACAGTCGTTCATACAGCGTGGAGAGATGAGAACAACGCTCACTTCCTGACAGCAGAAAGATCTAAAAAACATTTTTAAAAAAACTGTATCGGCAGTTACACAACAGCTCCGAATGGCTTGGTTGCAATGGCTATAAGTTATCTAATCACATCAATACTAAACAAAAATAATAATGATGATAATAAACTGAGTGGAGATGAGCAGTGCAACAGGTGAATGAGAGGATGGAGGGGTCAGGAGCAGAGCCTGTGTCTCTGATCTTTGAGGAGATCACGAAGGAAAGAAGGGTCAGAAATGTCAGCAAAGCAACATTCGATATCTTGTTCTTACTGGCTCTACATCAAACCGTTTGGCCACTTCCCAAAATGCCGTCTTTCTGACGTGTTTGACACTTCCTTCCTTTTTTTTAAATATTTATTTTAAACATAAATCCTTAGCAAACGTAGGCAGCCTCTGCTTCGGTTTTCCTTTTTTATACCGGTCGTCTTCTCTCTTACTCCGACACCTTGACCCTGAAGTTGATGCGGCCCAGGAACTTATCCCTTTCGTCGTCGTTTTTGAGGTTGCTGCCATCTACCCTGCACTCCACCTGCAGCTCCTTGTTGTAGTCCTCCTTGGTGAGCAGCAGCTTCACAGCCACCAGGGGCTGCACATAAGTCTCCTGCACCAGGACAGAGACAGTCTGTCAATAACACGTCAGTCTGGGGATGTAAGTGCATTTGATCTGATAGGGGATAAATACTTACATGGGCTTTCTTGCCGTAGTAGGGGAAATACATCAAATCAATGCGCCCCTCACTGGGGAAATACTGCATTTGAATTGGGGCGTCTCTCTGCACAGAGGAACATGTGTCATTCATTTTTACATCAAGTCAATGGATATTATGTTAAATTTAAAGCAAATGAGACATTTTTCCAAGATCACGAGACAGGACTTGAAAAAAAGGAAAAGCAATGGGCCCTCTGTTTGTTAGTGAGGAGATTTAAATGAAGCGGACAACATGATGTGCTCTGCGTTAATCTGCAAAAGGACATTTGTGGCAGAAAATTGCGCCTATTAGATTAAAATGACTTGAAAATGGCACTAAGATGAGTTTAGAGGCACTTGCATAATGACTTGTTACATAATAAAAAAGTGTTAACATCCCTACTGCCCTTATCCTGATAATTTGCATATTATCTTACCCTAAAGCCGTCAGAGACAGCATGCAGAAAGAAATCGGACACAAAACAAACAAAAAGAAGGGAAAAAATGAAACAGAAAGAAAAATTTTGACACTGTTATGGTCAGAAATAAAAAAAAATACACATACAAGCAACATGTAGAGTATAATGTTTGAGAAAAATGATTACTTTTACTGTGCAGTTGATGTAGGGATCCCCAGCAGGCTTCAGGCCGATGATCTGTGGGGTGAGGGAAACAGGAGAGGTTCAGACGAAAAGACAACATTAGAATTTCATATCACTTATTTGGGGAACTGTCAGAAAGTGAGTGAACAAATGTCGATCAGAAGCTGTGGTAAAAGGAAGAAAAGGCTGACAGGCTCAGGTCACTGAAAGCGAATGTTACCCTGTTCAGTTTCAGCAGCACGCAGGGTTTTCCCTCAGAATATCCAAAGTTGGTGTCAGAGAGGCCGGAGCAGAGGCTCAGGAAGCCCCTCTTGAAGCGGCAAGCTTTCTTTGTCATTTCCTTTGTGTCATCCTGCAGAAAGTGCTGTCCTCGGGGGCAGTCCTCGTTCAGCTCCTGCAGCGAGTCGTTGTAACCTGATGAAGGACATGAACAGGGGTACGGTCAGGTAAATGGAACTGGAAAAACATCCGGGTGATGCGAGTGGAATTTGTTTTATTACTGCAGTCTTATTGCCTGCTTTAATATTCATTTGTATGAGGGAGAAGTGCACTTACCCGTCAGGAAGCTTTCCAGGTTCTTCACATACGGTTCATAGTTGGTCTTTTCGTTTTTGTTGAATGTTATATCAAGCGAATTTGGCTGAAGCGCCAACCCTGCAACAAAGACATAAAGTCAAACAAACAGAGTAAAACGATCCCTAACAGGAGAAACAAATGCACAGCCATCATGTGGGTTAGTTTAAAGTCTTGAATTACAAATGGACAGAAAGCATTTACTGCTGCTATCACACAGGAAGCAACTTCAAAACAGATCGATGCGAAAAGCAGCTGTAATGTTGCACATTATTGTGACAGCAACTCATTGATGCGAGTATGAATAATGAATGCCTCAAAGAGCCACGCTGCCAGGTACAGTAGCTGAAAGCTCTGGTCCCGTTGACAGACACAAACCTGGAAAGGGAACGCGGTCTCGGTACTTTGGCGTGTAATCGTCCAAAGTGAGCAGCATCACCCACATGGTCAGGGCGAACATCCCGGCCAAGAAACAGTAGAAAACCAGGTAGAATAGCAGGATGAGGGCTGGAGGAAGTCAGAGAAACAGAAATGGAATAGAAAGGAGACATGATGAGGGGGTCATTTATAATTAACAATGAGCTTTAGAGACACACCAGCTAGGACAAATGCATTCTGATTCTGATTTTGCCAATTTGGCTCATTTGAGTGTACAGTCCTTTTGAGAGAAACCATTTTGGATCAAGGGGAGGGGGGAGGCTACTTGCTGCTAACAAATCTGAGGCCATTTTTAAACTGGAGACCCCTCACTTTCACAGAATCTAGGGAGTGCTATGAGCCTCGTTTATGCCCGTGCAGAGAAAAGAAAAATGGCCTGCACAGTTATGGAAACGTCAAAATGGTTCACCACCATCCAGTTTGCACAGCATGGATGCCCTCTAAAGTTGCCACAAAAAAAGAGAAAAAAACAGGATGGACCCCTCAGCTTCCTGCTGTACATCCCCCCTTTCTCTCATTCCTCTCCAACAGTATCCCACAATGCACCTGCCCAGTGCGTGAAAGGGAGAGAAAGAGGAGAGAGGGAATCCCATTTGACCTTGACAGGCATGCTAATGTGGGCGGCCATGCAACTGCAATGGAGCATCCCACTGCACAGCAGCACAGGGGCCCAGGCAGCCTGACAGCCCGCGCGAGCCTATAGGAGCCTGGCTGCTGGAGGGAGGGTGCCGTGTTACTACCTCACTCTGGAAATAACTGGGGAATCATTACATAAAAATGTATGGCCCTGATCAGCTATGGATACAGCTCAGGAATGCTGTAGCACACTCCTCAGATATGATTAGGTAATGGGGGGGGGGGGGGGTTAACAGCTGGGCTCTGCACTGTGAACGCAAATTAATCCCATTAATGTTAATGATAGATGCTGATATTAAAGAAAATCTCTGCTGCTGTGATTGATCATCACCTGGTTTGTTATTTGTGCAGCAAAAAGAGACTGCTGCACACCTTGGATAGCATCATTTGTCTTGGTACAGGCTTCTCCTTTACACCTTCATGTAGGCCTATGGTGGCTGCTCCGCTAATCCAATATCTATATGGCAGTCATTTCAATTCATCCATGCACAGAAACATACAGGAGGCTAAATATTAAAGAGGCGCGCATCTTTAAACGCTTAGGAAATATGGTAGGAGACACGAGATTAGGTTAAAGCCCCGTGAATGTCATAGCACATCCCCTAATTGACTGCTGTACAACGGGGATCCTTACCCCAGCTGCTGGCTGTGCGACCCAGCAGCTCCCCGGTCCTCGGGTTGTAGAAGGAGTCCTTCCAGCTGGAGGTGTTCTCCTTGTTGGCCGGTTTGTCCTCGGTGCTCGCCATGATGATAATTTCTTTATTTGGTCCAAAATGCGCGGTTTCTTCTTCCTAAAAAAATGCAGAAAAGGGCAGCGGGCGATGTAATGAGGCGAAGAAGCCGGCGAGGCGGCGGTGAGTGGAGTGGGCGGTGTAGAGAGAGAGGGAGAGCCGAAGGAGAGAGATGCTGTGGTGGAACAAAAAAAAAGGAAAAAAAAAAGGGGGAAGGTGAGGAAAGAGAAGAAGAAAAAAAAAATCAGTGACGTCCACACAAGCCCCGTCGTGGCAGCGGATGCGGTGCGACCAGATGGATGTACATTGGTTAATGACGGAGAGACGCACGGAGACGCACCGTTACGCGCAGAAATTATAAATAGAGCTCACTCTTTCTTTCGTATCATCAATTATAATATAATGGCTACACGGGAACCGGCTAGGATGTCCATTTTATAGAAACTGTTTGGACCCTTCAGCAAGAAAATAAAAGCGCATCTGATGATGAAATACACCAATACTGAGTGCATCCTTACCTTCTATAGTATCACAGTGATATTACATGTCATCGTGTTCATCACAGCCCTTCACTACAGCTCCTCTGCGTACCAGTCGTGTGCGTTGAGTCACCAAACCAATAACCAATCCCATAGGCTGGAGTGTGTTTCGACAGCATTGCATGCTCTGCTAATCACTCTGCAGAAAGCTCAGGTTTAGTGCACACACACACACTTACACATATATAATATATTTAAGTGCATAAATGTCAGTGATCAGCACATTTGAAGCCCATGAGGATGTTATTTGTGACTGACTAGTTGAGCATAGATATTTGGAGCATTTGCCAATCCTTGTTGCTATGGCAATTGAGCACCACTGAAATGTGTGTGATTGCGTGTGCGCGCCGAGAGTGAGAGAGTACATAGAGTGCATGACTGAAAACAGATGTGTCACAGTTAACAGAACATTTTTTTCCTGGGGATAAAAGCAAGGATGCCATCTCATTCCAACACTGTTCCATATCCAGTAATTAAGCTTCACCTTCATCTCGTATGTAGTGTCTGCACACATGCATGTCTTACCACTAATGGAAATTAACTGTACTGACTCAGAGAGGAGGGGTGGGGTTTGCTGGGGGGGGGGGGGGGGG
>JAOWBC010000115.1:14548801-14559325 GCA_028566105.1 Hypoplectrus providencianus
GGCTGACAGGAAAAAAAAAAGACAAAAGCTTAACTTCCAACCCCCTGACACTCCAGAGAACAATCCCAGTGTGTCACAGAGAGTGAGGAAAGAGAGGAGGGAGTTATATAATGACCCTTGATGCAGGGTTCAGCTCGTACGGGGGGAGGGGGACTGGAGTAGTGGTCGCATTGCATCCAGTTCCTGCTGTCAGATTGAATTTGTTGCAAGGCAGGGTCCACCACAACTCATACAATGCGGCACCGGGCACAAAACCGGCACGCACACATACCCATTTTACTGATTAGTGTGAGAGCCGGCAGCACTGATTCATGGGCTAGTCCTGTCCGTCTCACTCACTCTAGCACATTTTTCTCTGTGAAGGCATCCCACTGCAAGCCAAGCCCATTGGCATAAAAACTGATCATGTTTGAGTGAGAAAGCCAAGATTGACAGCTCAGCTAGAGGAAGCATTTGGCTGCAGGAGGGAGGGGGTTGATACTGAAAATATAATACAATATTGAACTGTGTGATGTACACACAACTTCAGCTCCATCTCTGAGCGGACATGCACACAATCCTCCCATTGTTTAGGAATCCCCCTTTCTGTGCACTCAATTAGCGCCCCCTTCACCATACCAGCACCATGAGCAGGAAAACACACCCCATTTGTTCTCAGTCACTCCATCCGCGAGCTGCCATAGCAACCCCTCACAGCGAGGTGGGTCACATCAATGGGAAACAATCCCTACACTCATACAACAGCCTGCGTTTCTGATAAATCCCCAGGGACAAGACAACGGCATTTCCCCAGAGTCCATGCGGAGGCAAAACCTTTTAGGCAGCAGCTGCTCACTCACCATGTCGGTGACACCCACTGTACACACGCCACACACTCGAAACAACACACAAGAAACTGCTGATCGTTTACAGTTCTTTAATACCAAGCAGTTTGGTACCAAAATGTTTGATCACAAAAATGTAGAATTTGGTGTTTCTCAGCAGCTTGTGGGGACATCTGCCCTTCACAAACAAGATGAAGTGTTGGAAATGGAATGTCCTATTCAATCTGAGCTGTTCATCTTTGCATAGTGTCACTTAGCATAACAAACCTTTAAAAATGAAAATGAAGTAAAACATTCAACAACATTGTAAGTAAACACAGAGAGATTCATAGTTATGTTGCTTAGTCATTTGTTAGCATTAATCGGTCATCATAGTTCATCAGGTCTAAGACTTGAGTCAAAACATTATCATATGACTTCAACATGGCTGTCATGCAAACATCAAATAATGACTGAAAGGATAGAAACACAATGTAGATGGACAAGAAACACACATATCTTAATTCTGTTTTAGACCAGTTCAGTTTATATTAACATTTCTGAAAAACTTCCAAAACAAGGATTGCAAAAGTTGAGATTACCGACAGCTAGTAATGCCTTTACAGCCAGGCTAAATGTTATATTCCCCCTCACAGTCAGCTTCAAAAAGTTTTAAATAGTTTTCAATTGAGATGTTTTTTCGACATTAAGCAAAACAAAACAAACAAACAAAAAAACATCAAAAAATACCAAAATTCATCTGGTTTCCCTCTCACAGAGCAAGGCGTTTACATTTAAATTTTGTTGTATTAACATTTAAACAATATCCACATCACAATTCACAATTGCTTATCGTCTGAACATATTTTAAACATGAAGCTGCCCCAGGTAAGGCAACTCATGTGTCCAGAGGATTTGCATTTCCTTGAAATTGAAAATAGAAATTTCTGTCAAATCAAGAAGAAACAAATACATTTTAAGTGGAAAACACTAAGCTAAGTGGTGTTAGTTGTCTAAAAGAACTTTGAAATGCTACGTCCTATTTTACAGCCCTTTAAATCCTGAGGCATCAGGAACAGAAGGCTCAGGTGCTGTTTTAATTATGCCCACAGACAATCAAGTGCTAATCTGAGATCAATGATTTCAATCCTTAGTATCATGTGGCATGTGGTTGCTATGACAGTTCATAAAATTTAAAAGCTGTAACGCCAGCCATTAGCACCCCCATGTGGGAAGATGTACAAATAGTATCCCTGCAATACTGGAATACCAGGAGGCACCAGTGGCGTGACATGTGGAATAAATAAAGTATAAGGTTGCTGTGGTGAAAATAAATCAAGTCCAAGGTGTAGTTACTATGCATGGACAGAAATTTAATGCTGTACAGGTGGCTGATCGTATGATGGCCCAGATCAGACCTGTTGTGGACCTTTCAACCATGGTTATCAGTGCTATATCACTAGATGAGAGTATGACCTTCAGTTGTGTCCATTTAAAAAAGGAAAAAAATACTGTCTTCCCCCCTGAGAGACTAAACCTTGAAGTTTTTGAAGAGGAGTTACAATTTACTTTATCCATAGTCACTGCATACTTCAGTGCATGGCGGTTGGCACGTGGACATGCACAGAAGCCAAGCATGGACTGCTGTGGAAGGGGCAGCAATAAAACATATATTAAAATATGTTTTTATAGAATGGAATGAAATTGATTTAAAGAATATTTTGACCTTTACCTTGCAGTCAGAAAGCCCTGACGTAACATGTTCTAATCAAAGCCACCAGACTCCATTGAGAGACTGATACAGTTTGGGTGGTGAAAATATATTTAGCTACTGCCCCCATGCACAGCAGTATACGGCTCACTCTCATGTTACAATTTTGTTAAGCACATACGAAGGCCTCCCTGCTTCTCCAAAGTGGAGAGAGCAAACCACTATCTATGGATATGGACACAAGCCAACTTCAAAAGCTCTAAACTATCCATTTAAAAGCTTGAACCATTGCCAAATCATTTATATATAATATCAAATGTACCCTTAAGTTGGTTTGGACCTTAAACAGTTGTTTTGTTTAAAATGGACCATCTGCTTTCAACTGGACCAAAACCCTGGACCTCCCCGTGTGCATCCAGTGTCAGGGCTTGTTGTACCAGTTCATGGAGCGTCGGAGAGCTGTCTCCCAGCTCTGCAGGACACTAATGTATTCTCCACTTGGGGTGCAAACGCCACCCTTTGGTGCTCCTTTGGGTAAGAACATCTTGTCTGTGCTCTTCAGCTTCTTCAGCTCTTCCTTGGTCCTCCAGAAGCCTGCAGTGACAGTGGAGGGCAGAGTGAGACGACATTAACACAAACCATTTAAAAACAAGATATCCTTTAGATGCATTATGTGGGACTGCGAGGGACACAAATGAGTCTAAGCCCTGAAACACACAGCTCATCAGTGGCTGTGTCCACTATTGGCAGCAGATCCGCTGAGAACTAATGTTTCTCAAACACATGATTCACATTTTTATTATTGTTCAGTCATCAGCACCACCTGCTTCTGGCTTCTGGTTATAAAACAAGAACAAATTCATTTTCTGTGTTTGATTTGATTAAGCACTGACTAATGTATAACAATCTAATTACATAATGTGAATAATTAAATTCAAAACAGGTTACATAACAAAGAGCAGCATTTCAGCTGACTTCTTCTGCCACTGCGAGGAATAAAAATAGGTCTCTTGATCAGAACTTTTCAAATGCAGCTCAATGTCATGACCATGAATTGTGATATTTTTAGTGAAAAACAAAGAGCCATTTTGAAAGTAAAGAGTAACATTGAAGCGTCTTTGTCTCACTGCTTGACAGAGCTGCTTCTCTTCTTTTTTGTGCCTCTCTAATAGACACAGCTTCACACAGCTGGCTGCTATGGCCTTAAAGAAAATGTTTTCATAAGGCATAAAATACATTTATATATGGGGTGTGTGAATGCAGGTTTGTGCATACCCACTCCAAGTCCAGCAACAAAAGCAGCCCCTAAACAAGACATTTCATAGTGTTGTGGCCTGGCTAACTTTCTGCCAATCAGGTCTGCAGTCAGCTGCATGATGAAGTCGTTAGAGGAAACACCGCCATCCACCCTGAGACAGAAAGAAAGAAAGATAGCACAGTCAATTACACATGAACTCACTTTACTGTAACAGTATCAGAGAAATATATGGCCGTAATGCATTGGCAATAAAAGCTGAACTGCATTAGCCGAGGCACAGGAGTCCACTCTGTTACGCCCCGTTTGCTGGCCGTAATCCAAATCCTACAGTCAGATATTGCACTGTAAGCTTGGATAAGAAAGGGTTGTGTGACCACGCTGACAGACAAGTGCCGTCATTTTCACCCTTTCAGCAAGCTTAAGTAACTACAATCAGATACGTACAGACCCCCCATACATGCATATGGGATGAAAAAGGATCCTGTAAGTTATTTTAGTGATGACCTCTGTTACAATAATGACTTAATCTTTCAAACAATAAGCTTTAACAAAATTTGATAGTATTTTGAGGATTTCTAGAACTTCTGATGATGCTTAAGCACCGTCTACACCAAGAGTAATAACTATAAAGATAACTATTACTATGTCATTTTTAAACTTGGCTGGCCACACCCAAATTTTGAAAAAAATGGTGGCAGATGATATTGAAATAATCACTTTTAGACTGATGGTAGAAACACTGACAGCCACTCAAAATCCAGGGTGTTATGGAAGCTCTACGCTATAATAACTAATCATCAGCATCTCTCAGTCTCTCCTTGGCTCTGTGGTGCTGAAAGATGCTCAGCACCACATTGTTTTGTATCATTGTTGTAATAAGTTTAGCATGTTTTTTTTAAATCTTGTTTTATTAGAGGGTTACTTTTTTCTATTTCCATTTCTTTTACAGCAGCAACTGTATTTATATATGTATTTTATACACACATTGGTAAAGTTATCATTATAGCTACCATTCTTGTTGTGGATGGGTCTTTAAAAATTTTTTCGAAAAAAGAATCACATTTTTAGAGACTTATTAATTTATTTAACGGTTTATTATTATTTTTAGAAAGCCTCTCAATATAATGACTTGGAGGATCATTTTTCCCCTTCCAGAGATACTCTTTAGTTGCACTGCACCTGATCTTTGTGATGGGAATGTTTGTTTCTCTCAGCATTATCTCATACAGCTGCTTGTTTCTGCAAAGAATAAGGAGACACTATCAGTCATGACTTGGACAAGAAGGCCAAACAGTAACTGTCTCTCCTTAAAAGGACTCACCTGAAGGCGACAGACTCCAGAATGGCACGGACCAGATGAGATTTATTCGTAGAAGGTTTGAGGCCCATGAAGGAGGCACAAGCTTTTGGATCGTTCAGAGGGGCCTTGGGATGAATAAAATATAAACACAAATGTTTCAGAAACAGACCTGGTAAAATAAGTGAGTCATTGTAAGTGAAACTCTGGTTAGCAAACTGAAGTTATACTGCACTATGCACTGTTATGGTTTTGTAGGTTTTGTTTATACATCCGTTAGGAACATCAATTAAAACATCCATTAGAAACAATGTTAACGCATGCACATAAACTATGAACAGTCAGGACACACACTTACAAAGGCCAGTTCACAATGGAGGGCAGAAGAAAAAAAGAGACACATAACCATGTTACATAGCGACCTAACAAAAATGAAATCCATGCCTGCATTGGTTAAAAACTGTACTTAAGTGAACACAAACTGTTTTGTTTATTGGGAGGGGAATGGTCGGGTAGACTTTACAATTGATTGTTCCTTTCACAGACACACTGACATGCACATTGTACACATCTACCTGCAGTCCGCTGAAAGAAGGAACGAAACACACTCCATCCGAGTCACTGACGCTGTGAGCCATGTCGCTGGTCTCTTTAACGTCTGAGAAGAGCTCTGCAACAACACACAGGTGTTTTCATGCATGCTGCCTGAGTCTGTAAATTGCTAACATATTCAGTGTAAACATTACGTCTGAAAAGAATAACTCCACTCCTTTTAAGTCGAAGTCCAATCAGTGTTGATGTCAAATAAGGTCAACTGTTTCTCAGTGTGTGCTTTATATTGACCATGTCGTACTGAATGAAGCATTATATGACTTTCTTATTGCTCTATATATGAAATCAGCCCTGGTGGCTGAGAACTTTAAGCAATAGAGACAAAAATGACAGATGATGAGTCTGTATTCTGGACACCTAAAGTAATCAGAAGTAGTTTCTGTGTTGGTTCACACTGGATCAGACTACTGAGACTCTCTGTTTTTTATTTAATTACCTATTATTTATGGTAAAACTTCAACCCCTTAGATACACTTTGTTTTGGCTGGGCATCAGTGCTTGTGCACAAAGCATCTTGGTACATGTAGGCACAGCCCATATATAGCATATAATGAGGAATTTATGCTTTTGTGGATATGATTTACAAACAATGCTGACTGGACATCAACATGAAACATGGTGAACTTTCTCTTTAAAAACAGATAACTTAAAATTATTCCGGCTCTGTGTTCTTGATGGTAAGGACTGCACTTGTATAGTTATTATGACAAATCAAAGCACCATAACACTACAGATCATCATTCAGCCATTGACAGGCGCAGGTTTCCAAGGTTATGTAGTCATAGCTACGCTACACGGTGCCACCAGCCATTCATAAGGTAGTTGGACATGCAGTCTGCCATGGACATGGATCAAACCCCTGACACTCCGATCAGTAGCGACCGCACTACCAACTGAGCCCTGTATATATTCTGATGACCTTTCAACTAGCAGCAGCAATTTCTTGTGGAAAGATTCTGGGAAATTCAAGTGATTCAAGTAATTAATACTAGAGCTATTACATCCTCGTCATCTCTCACCCAGCTCCTGTGCCCATTTGATGGCTGTGCCTGTGTCAGCTGAATTGCCCTCTGCCAGGTACACCACGTCTGAGCCGATCTTCCAGCCCACTAAAGGATACAGACCTGCAGAGAGGAGAGCATGATTGTAGAAGAATCGCTGCACGATCATGGCAAAAATGATAATCATGATTATTTTGATCAACATTGATAGGACAATGAATTATCACACATTTTTGTGGATTTACCCCCCCAAAATTTTCTACTGTCATATAATCATAACTGTTTTCACATCCATATTGTGCTATATTCCTTTTAATATACAAATATGAGTATTAAAAAATGAGTCTAATTCACCATAAATCAGTCTAACTCCTTAAAAAATAAATATAAGTAAAATAAATAATACCACACTCTTTGCACATGACTGGTTCTTGTTTTATGTCACTTGCCTTGAACCTGAATGGCTTCTACATAATGGAAGACGATCCAATTCAAAACTGACAGCTATAAGCTGTCTACCTATCTTGCTATCTGCAATCTCGGATGGCTCGCTGAGGCGCATTATCATACAGCAGTTAACAGGCCACCAGATTTTCATGGTAATTATGCAGCCCTTTCTTAATGTGTTTGCATTTTGATTTACCTGCTAAAGATGTATGTGGTTTGCTCCCTGTGTTGATGTCCATAAAGGTGCCCGTTCCCATGGTAATCTTGACATTACCAACGTCAAAGCAGCACTCCCCAAACATGGCTGCCTGCTGGTCCGCCATCTACAGCAGTGGGAAAGAGGAATGCATTGCAATGTTAGGAAAACAAACCCTATTAGGTTTACTTCAAACTGAGCAACACTGGAAATGTTGAGAGGAACCATGGTGTGCAATGGGGGACAATCGAGGATGGAGACCCTGTGCCACTTAACCCTCTAAAACTCACAACCCATAAGCAAGTTAAAGTTTTTGACCAAATAAAAAACAGCAAAAACAAGATTATTGTTGGATTGTTACATTTCTGACTATCCTTTTTTACCCCAAAATAAAATGCAATTTTCCCCCTGAGAAATTGTCAAACAAATTTCAAATTGTGTTTTTCATTAGCTCTTGATGATTTGGAGCTTTATAATTGTGTTATACTGCACAACAGACATTTTTCACTTTTACGTACCACTAGCCATGATTGTGCTGTATTATTTAAATGTGCAGGACTTATAGAGTGAAGTGAAAAACAAGTCCACAGTGAGTAAAACGTGAGAGGAAGTGAACTGGCATTCAGAGGGTTACAGTTCCAAAACCTAATTATGTAAAGAAGGTAGTCTCACTACCAGGAATTCCAGTTTCTATTAAGTTATGCTCCTGACACACATTCCTTGCTAAGGTCCTAACTGTCCTTTTACAACATAATGGTGGTGAGATTATCTTAGTGATGCTGCCATAATTTGATAGGCTTTAATCAGTTTTATTAACAATGACTGCGCGATCTGTGGGGCCACAGACATTGACAACTCACCAATGACATGATGGGAATAGGGACTCCAAAAATGGATGGGTCTGTGAATCCAAAGTCATGGCTGAAAAAAAAAATAGACAATGCATCATCTTGGACCATAATCACACACACCACAATGCGTGACAGTAGACAGGAGGATATGCATTTAGAGGTTGCAACTACTAACAACAACCACTATTTACTTGCACCTATTCTCTGCTCTGAGTAGCAGAGAACAGGTGGGAAGTGCTTCAACAGCTTAAATTAACGTGACGAGTCTGAAAAAGTATAGAAAAAAAAGACCGCCTAGAGAGTCAAATAGCAACAGCTTCTTCTTTTTTTGTGAGTGGTAAATACAAAGAAATAAATGTATGTATGTATATATATGTGTGTGTGTGTGTGTGTGTGTGTGTATGTGTGTGTGTGCAACTCTTGTCACAAGACGATTAAAGAGTTGTCAGCAGTTCGAGTGAAGAAGGATTTTGTATTAGTGGCATTAGGAGGTCAAAGTTTAAAGTGTTTCACAGAAAAATACTTTTGAATAGTGCAAAAAAAAAATTCATTCTGTGTGGCAGACTTTTTTGTGTCAAATCTGTAGAAAGATATTTGACATCAACATCCATTTAATACAGATCTCCTGTCAAAGTCAGAGTTAGCATGTGTCAGATTAATGTTCTCCCACTCTCACTGCTTTGCTCTTTAAACATGTTCAAACAGGTTTTCTCTGTCCTCAGCATAAACACGAACCTAACAGTGTTTTATGCCACACTCTGAGTCACTTTATTAGTTTGTTTGCCCATTTATTGATCCAGGGCTGTGTATGAACACCATATTCTTTTCAGTGTGTACACAACAAACAGCAAGTAGACTGTGTGGCATTTTTTACATTCATTTGATCAATTACTGACTCCACCTTTGAAATACCTTACTGACCAAGATATGATTCAAGTTTTTTGGAAATTAACAAAAGAAAAAAAGGTTGACTCACCCTGTGCTTTCTACTTTGGGGAGTATAGAGAGAGGCAGAGAAAAGAGAGAGCAGAAAAAACCACTCCAGCACATCTGTGAAACAAATCACATTACAGCGATATAAAAAACAAACAAACCTCATACTCACATAAGTAAATGAATGGTAAATAAACATGTCATTCACCAGACCTGATAGGAGTCGAAAATTCCTGTTGAACTGGCATTAGAGTAGTCTGTGGCATGGACCTGACCTGAAACAGATTTGGTGACAAGAATTAATAAAAAATGTCCATTTCCAAAAGGTTAAAGAAAAACTTGTATGAGCTCCTGGTCCTTAATCCAACTCCTCCTGTCCCACAGGAGTTAGCAAAACATTTCTGAGTGATGCAATAGGATTGGAAACACAAAGAACATTCTGTCAAAGCTTCAAAATTCTGTTTGGAAATATGAGATCCAATCCACTGAACTAATTATATATTACTGCACTGTTCTCAACAAACACTGTGCTCACACCCACCTTTCGTGAGTTTAAACAGGAGCCAGGTGTCAATTGTTCCAAAGCAGCAGTTACCTTCAGCTATCGCTTGTCTTATCTGAAAAAAGAAAAAAAAGAAACATGTTGAGGCTGAAAAAGGGAATTAAACAAGTGATGGTAATTTCATCCAGCCTCTCCGTGTTTGTGTTTAGCCTACACACATGCAAACAAACCTGCTTGTAGTGGGCTAGGGCCCAGACGAGGCGTAAAGTGACATGCTGAGTGGAAAACACAACAAGACTTGCTGCAAGTAACCGCTTTTGTCGGGACAGGAAGTAGAGAACCTTCAACACGCCACGCATTGCCTACAGTAAAAAAAAATAAATAAATAAAAGCAATACAGCATGTTAATTGTCCATTAATACTACATTTATTTTACATGACTGCCAGTAGAGCTCACCTTAACTGTGCAGGAACTGTTCCAGGATTTTACCAGTTCTGCAGCCCTCCGATCCTGCCAGCTGATGAAGTTATGGAAAGGAACTCCAGTTGTTCTGTCAAAGCAAAAGAGGTAAAGAACTGTATGTAGGTATACAGTGGTGCTATACTTGGAAGCAATAAAATCAAGTACTTTAGTTTTACCTGTCCCATGTAGTGAAGGTGCCTCGCTGAGTGGAGATGCCCAGGGCTTCGATCTGACACATCTGCACTCCTGCATCTATATCACGGGTATAGCAGCACTAACTCAATTGATTGTTTTGTAAAGAAAAAAAATCAGAAAATTATAAAACAAGAGCCTGAACTGGTGTTTCAAATGGTGTCATTCAACATTAAAATGGGATGTCAACAAACAATCTGGACTTAACACTTCCTGTAATATTTCTAAAAGGCAGCGGGGGAAGCATTAATGCAACAG
>JAOWBC010000115.1:14565841-14618334 GCA_028566105.1 Hypoplectrus providencianus
GGTATACTTTATTAATTAAAATGTATTATATTTTTACGTATTAGTGAATATGTATGTAGAGACTGGTGCAAGTAGATTGGGTGTTTGAAATATATAAAGCCCAGAGGGAAGCGAAAGAAGATGTATACCTTGGTGGAGCATGATCCTCGTGTATTTGCCTCCTTGTCATAAATGTGACATCTAATTGATGTTGTCCCGACATCCACCGACAAAATGAAGCTTTCTTTCTTGAAACCGTTCCTCTGACTCCCCATTTTGTTAAAAGTTGTCCTGCTTTTGCTTAAATCAGTCCAACGTCCTCCATGGTCAGCTCATATTGGTCTTGTTTACAGCATGCATGGATGATCTGACCCGATACCTTATCTGCACCGGGTGAGTTGTGTTGATGCTGAAACACGACCTTCGGACCGTCGCGGGTTCGTCTAAGTCCAGTTCGAGTTTAACCTGTTTGAATCAAAAGTCTGTTTGAGTTTCGGTTTCCTTATTGTCATTTGTTCAGAAATTACAGAGAAACAGAGTTGGCATGGTTTTCTTAGCTCTCTGGTTCCACTAAACAATGGTAATCAAATATGTATAAAAGAAGGGAATTGCGAGAAACATAAGGGAATCTATCAACAAACACATTATGTGACAGACAGCGTTGGGTTTCCATCAATCTGTGGCGTACATTAGAGTCCGTTTCAAAACTTTTGAGTCAGCCGGAGGGACAAATAGAAAGCATAGCTGAAGTAGGAGTTGCCCATCTCAAGATCCTAACGTTAGTTAAGCTAATTAGCTAACGTGACTTAGCTAGCTTTGAGAAAATTGTATTTGAGCGGTTAGTTGCTTCGCTTGTTTCCTCCCTATTTCCCTTCTATTCACATAATTTAGATTTGCTTAGTATTTACCCAGTGTGTGCTCATAGCAGTGAGGTCCATACACCGACTGTTGTATCTGCAGTAGGCAGGGAAAGTCTTGCTGTAGAAAGTTGCTATCGTTGAAACGCAAACATCTGAAGTTCCTGTGGGCACCCGTAGCATAGTAGACGCATGCGCAGTTTGGACAGTTGCATGTGAATGTTTTTAGCGTACCCTTTACAGTCTATGAGCGTACCACACGTGCATATACCGGGTACGGTTAGTTGCGCCAGCCTGTGAGCCGCGATTGTCCTGACAAAATATGGCAAAGACAAGCGTAAGAAATATGTGACTTTACATTGATATTAATAAGGTTTCAGCATACACTCAGGTTATTAGTTCAAGCTAACCGATTTTTGGTCCTTTAAGCTGCACACCAACAAGCTAACAGTGTGTTAGCTGGTCATAACCACAGACCTACAAGCAGTGTTTCATGAAATGAATTTAAAACTTTAGTAAGCTGTTAAATTGGAAACTTTGTCATTATTATTTTATACAGTAATGGGTGAATTATTGTCCCACTACTCAACTTGTCTACTTGCGAGTTTATTGACACGCATTCTGATGAGCAATTTAACGTTTCAGTTAGATATTAAGGGTTTTTGAGCATTAGCTGGCTGAAGTTAATACTTAAGTGTCACATCAAAACACCAGTGAATCACCTTAAAGTCAAGGAAATGTTGCGGACATGTTCAAATACTTATTGTCCAATAATTAATTATGTTAATGATGCATCTAATCAATAATACAAATAAAAATTAATCTTGGTTACATCATTGCTTATAAGTGCATGCAGTTACACAGGATCATAATTTAATATATGTCCTTTGATGTTTTTCAGGCTACAAGACGGAGTACAAGACAAAGCAAAGTTGTCACCAGTGAAGTTGTAGAAGAAGAGGACCAAACTGGCAAGTCAATCAATCAATCAATCAATCAATCAATCAATTTAAGAGCAACTACAGGGAACTAAACGCTGGTTATTATACATACTAAATTTAAATATTCATGCATCTTTATGCCCTTCATTAACAAGCACTATCAGCGTGAATAGTGGCATTTTCTATTCATTTTTTTATTATGCCTGTCACAATGCCATGGGGTCAGATTCTGAAGAAATCATGCAGGTTATCCAGATCCGCCTTATGCCCTGAGTCCATTAGGGCCTCATAAGGGCCCAGTCTGGGCTTTGTTGCAAAGTTTTGGAGCTATGGTAAAAGGTGGAAAGATAAGTCTTCAGAGCTTTCCCTGCTTATCTGCAGTCTTGGAGACAACACCGACCCCATGCAGCTGGAGGCTCATGCTGTTTTACTCGGCACGCTAAAGACAGGGGGGAAAGAAGAACCAGGACTGAGCAGGACACACTGTTAGATCTTGCTGAAGAAAAATTTGAATTTTTCAACAGACTTGTCATGCTCATGGCAACACTTGCATTGTCCCCAGGAGCATGAAATTTAAGTTCCTTTTAGCTGCTTTGGACAAGTGGAAAATTGCAACATGACTGACTTATTATAACAAAACATCAACAGTCTATTATATATGGTATATTGAAACATACATATTGATTGTTTCAGGGGGAAGCAAACAAATAGCTGGAACAGAGAAGGATGCTTCCTCTGAGAGCACAGGGATGGAACAGGAGGAGGATGCTCCCAAGGAGAACCAGAATGAACAAGGTGCTGTAGCCACATGTCACATGATGTCTAATTGAAATTCTCAGCTGTGCCAATAACAAAGCTGCATCTTTAGATTCTCAGATGGACACTGTCATCGAAGTAAAGGGAAATACAGCCACTGTGACTGTGTCCTGGGACAAGAAGAATGAGGAAGTTGATGATTCAGACAACAGAACAAATGCGACTGATCAGATGATGGATACTGGTATGGATGTTTACAAGAATCATATGTTACTATTGCACCACATTTTGAAATCTGTCCTACACCGAAACATCATAATCTTATTCTTTAGTTTCAGTACCTCAAGAAGTTTCTAGTCCTGTAAATAGTAATAACTGTATCTGTTGAAGCTGGCCTTATCCTCACAGTAACTAGTATGAATTAAAATGTCTATGTTTTGTTTAAATGTGAATGTGAAGACCATAGAGGCAAAGGGATTCAAACACCCAAACATCTGTTTTGGAAAACATGCATTGTCTTTGGCCAAGGTTTTGGGTTTGTTTTTAGTTAAAACTTATCATATACTCTCTTTTCCAGAGGAACACATCACCTCCTCAGCTGATGCAGTCAGCTGCACGGAGAACCCGACCAGTGAGAGAGCAGAGACAGAGATGGAGCAAGAGATTCAGGAATCTGGAGGTACTGAGAATACCATGACGCCACAAAAATCTGTCTTTTGCCTTGTTCGCACTATACAACTTACATTTTTGTAATCAGGAGTCATAAGTCATTGTGGTTATCAACAAATCGGAGTCCAGGGGTCACAAACTTTAAGAGAGTTTAATAATGTGTACTTTAGGGTCTCCAATCTACATTATGTCATAAAAACAACACAAAGTAACATGAGGAGTGACATAATGAATCACACAGGACAGCCTCATTATTTTCAAGTTACTAAGCCTCATGCTTGGTGATCGTCTGTGGTCAGGGTTGCAAATGTCATACATACAGTAGAGGTCCTGTTGTCATAGGTGACCCCTCACTGAGGTTTCCCCTGAACCTGTGTGTTAGGCTCATAGTGTCTGTAACTCCCTGACAGATTCCTGGAAAGTCAAGATATGTAGCCTGCTAGCCTCTTGGCTCATGTTTTTAGATGGTTCAAACAACTATGGATCACAAATTTGTGCCAGTAACAGAATTTTCTCTTTAGATTCTCATAATGATGCTGCTGCTGAAGATGAAGCCACAGTGACCGTTTCCTGTGGCAAGAAGAATAAAAAAGTCAAGAGTGATGTTGTTAGAGAGAAAACGCAAAACCGTGAACATATGATTGCCTTTAGTCTCTTCTCTTTTTACTGCTGTTCTGTTCACCAAAAAAAAAAAAATGTGATAGAGATAAATCTCTTCCCTGTGGCGCTATAGCAACACATTTGAAACTGAACACACATTACAAACATACAGTATTTGTATGGCCATTGATATTTTACCAAACTGTACCAGCAAACTAGTATTTCATACATGCCTTTGGATCATATTATGGACATTGTGGGATTTTTTATTTATTTATTTATAAAAAAAAAACCCCTGTGTTTTACCTCTTATATTTTATATCTATATAAACTTAATCCATACTGCTTTTTAGATATATTTAAACCTAGAAAAGTAATAATTGGCTCAAAATGATCATAATCTTTGAAGCACATTATCACTGTAAATTATGCTACATTTTTATCATACAGAATACATTTCAGACACACAAGGATCAATGTTATAGGTAACAGGATTTTTTTTGAAATCATTGAAAAAAACATGTAAATATGCAGAGCCAAAAAAATCTGCCTGCTTCTTTTATTCACTGTATCCAATGTTTGTTTGGTTTCAGTGAAGGGGAAAAGGAAGGCATGCTCTGCTGCTGAGACCAGCCCGGTGAAGAAGGCTAAGCTCATCAATGATGGTAAAGAGTCAAATAAGAGCTTTGTTCTGTAGGGTGACGGATATTTTAGGTCTCACACATTTCACTCCTATTTTGTTGCAGGTTATTGTCTTTTTGTCGGCAACTTGAACCACTCGAAAACATCTGAAGAAATCAAAGATTCATTGGCAAATTACCTCATGAAACAGAGTCTCCTGTTTCAGGAAATCAGATTAGACCGGTCCAGGTGAGCTCGCTGTTTAATAGTCATTTTAGTCAGTATATTCAGTGTTGTTTGTTTCACCCACATGCTATTTAAATTACAAAATTAACATAAATAAAATGTTTTGCTGTTGTAGAAAACATGCATTTGTAGATTTGGCTTCAGAGATAGACTTGACCAAAGGCTTGACATTAAACGGAGAAGTGATACATGATAAGCCGATGAAGATCGCCAAAGCAAAGGTCAAAAGTGAGGAAGACACTGCGAAGGTGAAAGCCTCTGCTGAAGAGAAAAAGGGTAAACATATACATATTTTATTACCAATGAATGGCAATTTTGTGGTGCAGCATCTGTTTTAAGCATAAGAAGGCTTTCGTTATTTAGATAATAAAATATATATATGAATTGAAGCTTGGTTGCTCTAATTTAACTGTTAAAGCAGTGTTTTATAATGTCATCATCAGGGAATGTAAAACACAACAAACTGGAGGTTGATAAAAATTGAATGTCTGATCTGAATCCTGTCCTGTGCAGCTGCTAAAGATGAGAGATGTTTGTTCCTGAAAAACGTCCCGTACAACGCAACAAAGAACGACATTCTGGAAGTCTTCAGTGAGGCCATCGCTGTTCGGTTCCCTGGAGGAGCTGAAGGCCCAGACAAAGGGTGAGGGTCTAGGAAAAGTCCTGCATTGAGGCCTATTGATTATATTTAATACTGAAAAGACAATGATGATAGAATAGAAATGAGCATTTTTGGTAGTTATAATCCATGCTGAATTGAATGTGCTTTTTTTTGTCAGCATTGCCTTTGTGGAATATAAAACTAAAACAATTGCCGAGAAAGAACTGCAGCAAAAACAAGGAGTGAAAATCCAAGATCGGGTTCTGATTGTGGACCATGTCGGACAAAAACATGTGCCCAAAGTCACCGAAACTAAAAAAGGCAAAAAAAAGAATAAAGGTAAATCACTGGACATTATTCTGTAGTCCTGAATAAGGTTCCGTTGGTACTTTCTTCTTTTTTGAACCAATTTAATGTGGACTTGGTGATCTGCCGTTGTTGCTGACAAAAGATCTGTCTTCTGTCCCACAGCTAAAGTGTCTCCAAGTAACACCTTATTTGTGAGCAAACTACCTTTAAGTGTGAAAGAAAGTGACATCAAGAAAGTCTTTCAGAAGGCTGTTAGTATCACTGTACCTCAGGCTCAAGGCAAATCAAGAGGGTAAGTACATCTTTACTGGTGTGTCACTGTATTTTTTTTGAAGAACAGTGTATCTCAATATGCTCTGACAACATCTTTAATCCTCTGCAGGTATGCTTTTGTCGAGTATGAGACCGTGGCAGAGGCTGAAAAGGCCCTTCAGACATCGAAAAACCTGACAATCTGCAGAAAGCCAATAGGAGTGCATTTCAGTGAAATGCGAGAAAAATCAGGGCCTGCAAAATGTACGTGGTACAGTTGATGTTATATGATTCTTGTAATGAAGTTGTTAATAGATACCAAGTTTAAGTTTTCTTGAGTTGGTATGAGTCACTATGAAGTGTGTTTTCCTTCTCTAGTCCTAACAAACAGACTGTTCGTGATGGGCCTTGCAGAGAAGACAACGGCTGAAACTCTTCAAAGTGCTTTCGAAGGGGCTACCAGTGCGATAGTCATCATGGATAAAAAGACAGGCGTTTCAAAAAGGTGCCCAGCCTTAAACTTGCTCTTTTTGTCATAATATCACACTTGTTGAATGTTTTTTTCTGATTTACTCTGACTTGTCTTATATGTGGCAGGTTTGGTTTTTTGGACTTTGAGAATGAAGATGACTGCAAGGTTGCTAAAGAGGCCATGGAGGACAGTGAGATTGACGGCAGCCAAGTGACTGTTGCTTTTGCAAAGGCCAAGACTGAAAAAAGTCCAGATAGCCCGGCCAAACCACCTCCAGCTGCTGGTGCACAGCCTGCAGGTCCAGAGGCTGGAGGGCGTAAACGGAAAGGCAAAGGAGGAAAATGCGGCAGAAAAGGTAACACTTGGGTTTGACAGAGAAAAATCTAATTTCAAGCTGTATTCATGTCTATTATATCAAAAATGGATTCAATGGCTTTTGTAAGGGTCACTTGCATAAACACGTATTTGTATCAGCTCCACAGTTCCTCCTATCTCTACAGTGTTTGAGCTGCTCTGATTAACTTCCCTGTTTTGATTAAATCTTGACGCATACAAGATCAATTTCCACACCATCCAGTGAGCTGCTGTGATAAACCCATTGAATGCATTGTGCCCAGGACCAAATGACAACCTCACACAGTTCACTTTTTCAAGGTTCGGAACATGCTGGAATTTGAATATACTGCTAAATAAATCAGCTGTTTCATTCATGCAATAACTAAAATAAACCAACAATCTTTGAATAGCTGCAATGAAACAATTCCATCATCAAGAGTCCAGGTCCTATCAGCTTGTGGAAATCACATTAGCTATATCAAGTCTGCAGTGATAACATTGTTGTCCAGCTTTTACAGCATACGGCATTTTAACATATTTTATCTTGTTATCTTGCGCCTCAAATTTACTGTCCTACAACTATTCTCTGTTGGTTTTATTTGACGGTTATGAGTCAATTTTTATATTTTTAATTATTTTATAAATATTTTAACAGGTAAAGGATCTGGAGCTGAAACGCCACAGGATGCAGTTGAAGAAGTGGAAAATAAAGACTGACTTGCTGAAAAAAAATGCCTCATAGAGATCTTACTTTTATAAAAATCAAAAACTAACAAACATTGAACTGATGGTGTGTATGAGCTTGGGACATTGTCTATGGGTGTGAACATGTGTAAAGTATTGTCTGCTTGTAGGATGTGACACTGTCATTTTTTGTAACATTTTATACCTTAAACCATTATTTCCATGATTGTTATGGGAAACAAATGAAATACCCTGATTTCACATGATGTAGTTTTGAAATGTAAAAATGATGGTGGATTTAATCCTAATGTGAGGATAAATATATTTTAAACACAGCTGCTGTGTCTTTGAGTTTCCTTCTAACATCTGTGATGAAGACTCACGAGGTTATCCAAGGACTGTGTGACTTCTCAGCCAAGTCACAGACTTTTCTTCTTTTCCAGTGACCTGGAATAACACTAGTTTCATAGCTACATCTGCCATATTCTCCTCCCAGCAGCCGACCATCACTACAAGTTGCACTAATGCGCAGACAGAGGAGGAGACTGCAGGATGTGTCCGGTTCTCCTCGCGGCTCCGCACAGCACAGCACACGTTGCTGCAGTTCACCGATTTCTTGCAACTTACGAAACTTCTGCCCCAAAACACGCTGTCCTTCAGTGACCTCACATCCTGTTTTGCCCACTTCCTTCTGAATGGACCGGTTTGGGACGGTCCGGTCCCAGCACAGCGTGAGTCAGTATCGCGTCGGCGCGTGTCTTCACACACACGTTAGATCTACAGTGTCGCGAGGCTGCAGAGGGCACGCGAGCAAACTTTTGATGCAACGGTTTACTCACCTGTTGATGCATCGTCTCGTGCATTGATAGAGAAGACAAGAGGCGTCGGTAAGTCGCTGATGCGCATGAATAAATGCTCATGTACACAGTTTTGTGCTGCTAGTTGCTTTGTGGGAAGTTTACGTTGCTTTGACACATCTCAACAGCAACTTTAAAATCGGTTATAGTACCGTAACAACTGGTTAAAACTGCGACTGAAAATGGCTCCTCAGTCACTGTTTAGTGCTGTGTGTTCCACTTTGACACTTCAACTTGACATTTCTACTTTTTTTCCACATTTAAAATATGTTGGAATTAGGAAAGTAACATGAGAGGCTATCCAATGGACCCATTATTGGATTTTTTTTCTTTTTCAAACTGCAAAACGGGCTGCAACTCACGATATATTTGTTGTATTACCGATTGGGCTGTCGACTCTTATAAATATGTTTTTATATAAAAGAATAATAAAAAAGGAAAAGGTCCATCCCAGTAAGTCCAGTGTGCAGTGGTTGTAAGAAATATCCAGATGCCTTACTGAGGTACAATTACTAGCCTAATACTACTGCAGAGTAACAATACAACTAAAGTCCTGCATTCAAAACTTCCTTCAGTAAAAGTAGAAAAGTATCAGCTTCAAGTGGCATTTTTACCGTACACTCTAAAAATAAATGTTTAGACTCAACAAAAAAAAATCAACGCAACAGTTTCCATTAGTCTTTCTTATTTGTGACAACGTAATTTGAAATTACATCGAACCAACAAACTATATTACTTTGGGCGAATTAGCTTTTCCTTTTCACTCAAAGATTCTAATAAGTACTGCTTACTTAAAAACGGTTTGCCTAAAGGCAAGTTTTTAAGTTGATATCTCATAAGTAAAGTCTAGTTAAATGGTAATAATGCACAGAACTTTTTTCAGTAGCAACAACATTGTACCACGTGACAATAAACATAGAAGTGGCTGAGGGATGAGCTTTGATCCCCACTGGCACTTTAATGTTATAAAGTCCCATATAAAACACATTGCTTCATAAAACATATCTGAATGCAAAAGCATAGATAAGCAAGGCATGATGGGAAACAGCAATCAAACACTCCCCCACTTTGACAAAAATTAAGTTATCAAGAAAATTGTTTAAGTTACAACAACTTGAATTTTGTTTTAAACTCACCAACAATGGAATTTGAGTATAAATTATATACAAAATTAATTTGATACAATTACCAACATTATTATTTGATCACAACTTAAAGAATAAAGTTTGCAACTTAGAAGGCTCATCTAAATTAAGTAATTACATTTTTTAACTTGCATCCATATATTAAATTAAGTGGCGTTAAATGGCCCTCTGAGTTACTTTTTAGAGTGTAGTCTAAGTAGGGCTATTTTTTACTACTGTACATTCTTTTATGTGGTTTGATTAATACACAGGTGTAATAGATTTACCGGTAAATTGTTTGTATTTTTAATGTTAAATCTCGACCTGTTACTTAAACTAAAGTAGAAAGTTATGTATGTTTAAAAAATGAAGTACAGTGCAAGTACTTCTACATTTAAACTTAAGTAAATGCACTATAATTCCAGCAATGTCAAGATGATGTCTGTTGATGTCTTTTATCAGTCCAAAGCCAAACATCAGCTTGTCCTTGGGGGGGAGGGGGGCGTCCAGAAACACACAAGCATTTCAGAGTTTTGTCAAGTGTTTTGGCAGTAGTGGTATAAAGGGACTAAAGACACATTTTTGCAGTCATTTCCTGTGTTGTTTAAGAAAAGAACCTTGAACCTTGAGTGAACATTTTACCTCCTGATCAAAAATAAACTAATGGAATATAACTCCTGGCTTGTGGTGCTAAAAGCGCCAAAATAAAACTTGAGGAACAGTGATGTCACTTTCCAGAAATCATAATCCTGTTGTTCAAGATAGTGCACAGAACTTTGCATGAACTGTTTTAAGCAATGCTTATTACATGTTATTAATATTTCTGTTATTTTTTGCACCTTGAGCACCACCAGTGACGTGTCATATAGTTGCATTATACTAAAGAAAGGCAGACATCTCTTTGGCTGATTTCCCCAACACTCAACACACAAACATGCATTTAAGAATTTGAGCTGAACTGTTCCTTTGAAAGACCAGTCATACAGTTAATACTGTGCAGCTCAATTCAAACATCTGGAATCTTCATTTTTAAATGTATTATTGTGTCCTATCAAGTTGCAATGGTCAAGCTGACTGAAATCTTCACTCTCCTTTGGCTGCTCTAGCACTGCAACATAGTTGTTTTGAGCTCAGTCCTGTGAAGCTTTGGCTTTATGTTTGGGGTCTTTGTCTAGCTGCAAAATAAATCTCATCCAATGTTGACTCACAGGCAGCAGCAGTGCTCCAAAAAGGTCATCTCTTTATTTTTGGTGCCTCCTTGAGGCTACCAGGACCTTATGTCCTGCATGATGCTCCTGCCACTTCAAAAAAATATTTCTAAATCATTTACTGTGTCACAGTCTGTGAAAAAGTTTTTTTGTATCTGCACACACTGGAAAACATACACTGATAATATTCCCAGCTAAGGTTTAGGGTTACAACTCTTACATGAAAGTAGTTAAGATGTAATTGGATGAAGTGTTAAAAATATGAATCTGTGTAAATAACCTCAGACAGGCTCGTGCTTGTTGAGAGGTCAGGTCCTATAGACTGTGAGTCAGTGCTATAGGTGTGACAGAACATAAACATATGCATGGTGCAAAGGTTTCACTACAATCTATCCAGAATTACTGTTTAACACTGTAAGTGTATATCACACTAATTGTCATCTTTGTAAAAAAAAAAAAAAAAAAAAAACAACACAATTTCCACCTTTTCCTTAAATAAAAATACATAAGTAACAGCATCAAAATGTTTAAAGCAAAGGTACTCATTATGCAGAATGGACACACTTCATACATATATTCTTAATATATTATTAATGTATGTATTTGTGTAAGCTGAGTTTCAATTTAGTTACTACATGACTCATTTTAAGTACTAATTTTGTTTTTACGAGTTTTATTTGAACAAAAACCGTGTTACTTTAAATTGATCATGTTTCTCATGGTAAATATCAACCTGAAAAGTAACTAAAGCTTTATAATTTTGACTTCGTACTCCAATTAATTAATGTAATAGAGGAAAAAAGTAATATATTTGCTTCAAAATGTAGTGGAGTAGAAGTATTAAGTTACATAGAATAGAAACTAAAATATAGGAAGTAGCCTACCTCGAAATTGTACTGAAGTACAGTACTTGAGTAAATGTACTTAGTTACAATCCACCTCTGAGTCTGTTAACACCATGTTGTGGTCCAGTCAGGTTATAACCTGCAGCAACTGTCTCACCTTTACACAGCTCATTATTGACCAAGTAGGTAACGATTTTTCCTAATTTGTGTTTCTATATTTAACACTGTACAAACAAATTTCCCTTCCACTGTTTGTCTCCGTCGGAGGAATACAAACCGATCTAATAGAAAGTTAATGAATTACTTCCTTTGGAAGCAATAAAACTAAATCTTTTCCTGCCCTTGACCGAGTTTGCAGTTGCAACATCTTTGCTGACCAGACAGAGTTGAAGACTTCTATGATAAGAAGGCTTCGGCAGGTAGAGCACCAGTTGGAAATATAGTAAAATGAGTGTTTTTAATGGCTTTTTCTTTGCAGCTGCTACACGTCTCACAGGATGAAGACCAGGGAGATGAAGATTATAAACCAGGGGCTGGAGGATGAAATGGTAAACATCACTTCCTATTTTCATTCTGCTAGGCCTATATAATTATCTTTTCTTTTGAAAAATGTGCCAATAAATGTGAACTTGTGTGAGTTTTAGATAAAGAATACAGGTGTAATGACATGTTTAGAGGGATTCACCAGAATGAGTAACACTGAATTTTTATTTGATTTTAAATGTAGGGCACTAAAATCATTTATCATTTATATCATTTAGTCTTTATATCATTTAGTCTTTTGGAGACAAGAAGTATAGGACAAGATGCTAAAATGTTGATAGCAATTATCTAAAAATTTGACAAAATTTTAATTTTTTGCTTTCATGCAGAGAGTTACATAACACGATTGATATCACTTTATGACTTTTCCCTATGAAAGTGCTGGCTTGGCTGCTGGTTTGCCATGTCAGGTTAGCACAATAGCTCTAGCTCATAGCGTTTCCTCTGCTGTATCTGTAGAGAGTCTCTGTGCTTACAGCAGCATTTTCCTTTAGGGGAAAGTACTTTAGCTGTTGTCATCCTGCACTGCAGCCTGATGGTCTGAAAGGTGCATTGTGTGTACAACCAGCCACACCTTCAGTCTGTCTGCATCCAATAAAGGTAGCCTATGAAGGCTGTTCAAAGTGTGGCTCGATGTTATTTGACACAAATCTGTGTAACATTTTCCCCGCCGCTATCCATGCACTTTACCAGCTTTTTTTTTTTTTTACCAACTATACCAAGAAGATTTTATAACAAGACTGTCTCTCTTAATAACAAAAATAAATGGACACAAAATGATAATGCGGAAATGCCCCTTGGAGATGAATCATTTGCATTTTATCAACGCAAAAAAAAAAAAAAAAAAAAGGCAGTTGCAGATTTGACTCCAGCCCGCAGCTCTCCTGTGTGGAGTATGCATGTTCCTCAGCTGGGATTGGCTCTGCGGCCCATGTTTGGATAAGCAGTAGAAAATAATGAATGAATGAATGGTCCAGGCTGAAAATACCAAAGTTCCCCTTTGATTCAATCCCACATACACGGCCCTATTTCTATATATATTCACTAATATAAATGTGTATTAACCCGCTGCTTAAAATAGTCCCAACCAAATGATGTAGTTAGTCCTGTTCGATTAATGTTTCGAAATAACTTTCCACGTTTTCACAGAAGACATTTTGACATTTTATAATAACAAAAAAAAAGAAAATGTGTAAATATTAAAATGAATGATGGCTGAAGTCCATCCAATCCAGCTGCTTCAGCTTCAGGATCCAAGCTGTGTGCATGCTGACTCACTGTCACACAGTCATGGTTTTCCGGGACACAGAACAGATTGTTGATGTTAATAGTAACACCTGTACTTTTTTTTTACTGTCCTGTCGTGCAGGAGGTTTGGGGATACCAGCCCTGTCTGTGGAAGATGATCCTGGTGGGTGTGGGTGCTGTGTGCTCGGGTGGTCTCCTGCTGCTCCTGCTCTACTGGCTGCCTGAGTGGGGCGTTAAGGGCACCTGCACACCCACCTCGCTGAGGGACGCACACACACTGCTGCTCAGGACCACGGTAGGAAAACAGCAGAGGTTGCTTTCCTTTTTCACACACTTCTTTTTAAATTCTTTGTACTTTCTTGTCATACTAGGATGGTTATTTAAAAATAAGGCATCGCTTTTCTCCACTGCTAAAACAAAGATTTTCTTTATTGTTAATCAGTATCGATTTATGTGTTTGAGGAACTCTTTTTTCTTTCTCAGAGTTATAAGTTCATTTTTGTGCTGCGGCTTATAAATCATCCCGACGTGTCACATTCTGCGGCACAAACACTGTATTACTGTGCATATGATGAATTCCGTGTCGTCCAATGGAAGAACGCAGTTCTCTCTGTTGTCTAACAGGATGAGTTTAGGCAGTGGTTTCGAGCCAAAGTACACGTGATGTCGGCTCCAGGGAGGAAACCATTCGACAGCTTGGATCTGCAGTCTACAACTCAGCTGCCGAATGGAGACAGAGACCACGGCATCAGTGGTGTGCACGAGGAGCATCATGGGAAATTTCCCCACAGACCTACTGATCAGGTGTCTAAGTGGAAAACAGTCTCTGCTTTTTTCTACATTTGTTGTTCATCTGAAGCTCATTTGAGACTCAAGTTATATAACCTTGATGAAAAAAGAGAATGAATACAGAATGGATCAAATTTGGATTTCACAAATATTTACAAAAATGGTTGGAACATTTATTCATTTGAATATATGTCACAGAGGATGGACAACCTCTGAACTTTGGGAAAACTGATCTGAGTAATTGATTGGTTTTAAGTGAATAACATAAAAACAATAATATTATTCTGTCAGGCATCGTATCATATCATGTGATGCCAGTGTGTGAACATCTCTCTCCTCTCTCTTAGCTCCAGTTCTTCACTCACCACAGCACCAGATACTACTGGAATGATGTGATACAGAACTTTGAGTTCTATAAGTAAGATTCCTACTTAAAAACCATGTGTTTTCACTTGAAACTAGTTTTATGATTTCCTTGCTAAATGAACCAACTGTCTGTTACTGAGAACAGTGTGTTAATCTGATGCTCTGCAAGGTGGAAATGAATATGTGTGACTTTTCTAGAGGCTTGGAGGATGTAAAGGTGAGCTGTGCTAGCATCCACTCTGACCACAGCTCCGGACTTTCAAAATCCCTGCAGGACTACAGGTGCACACATGCACACACATTTCACATTTCTTATTTACTGTTTTGAACAAACAATATTATACTTCATTATCTACTCATTGCTTTGCAGGAGGTTGTTCTTCGGGGAGAATGAGATCGCTGTAAGAGTGCCGTCTTTATTTAAGCTGCTCATAAAAGAGGTGAGTTTGTAGCTTTTTGCATAATATCTCATGCACTTATTTTAACATGCTGATATCATCAATGCTTTTTCTTCCTCCATCAGGTGTTGAATCCTTTCTACATCTTCCAGCTCTTCAGTGTTATTCTGTGGAGTGCAGAGGACTACTACTATTATGCTACAGCCATAGTTTTCATGTCTGTAATCTCAATAGCTACCTCACTATATACCATTAAAAAGGTGAGACACACTGTAATAACCCTTTTCCATAATAATCCTTCCAGAGAAGTGTCTTTCCCACTTTTTTTTAAATATTGTGTCTCTCTTATTGCAGCAATATGTGATGCTGCATGACATGGTGGCAACACACAGCGTCGTCTGTGTTTCAGTGTGCAGAGGAAACAAAGGCATGTTTTAAATTTAGACTATTAATGCAAACAAGACTGTCATTTGTCTTTGTACAGTTTCATTACAATATAGACTGTACCAGGCAACATCTTGGGCACATGTTCTCCTTTTAGGTTTTTAATTTATTTGTTATTATTATTGACATTTTTCCATATCATATGTCAATATTAAATACATCAGGACTATGATGAAAAACATGGAATTATCTAGAAAAGAAAAATATGTAAAACAAACCACAATATGTTTATAATTTATATGCTTTATGTAGTTTCCACTTTTTGCTTTGATGGTCTCAAACAGAAAACCATTCCAGAGAGAATAACAAAAATGTGCAAAGCTGCCATCAACTAAAAGATGGAATCGCGTCTAAGATATGAAACATATTCTGTTTTGTTTATCACATAATTCCACATGTTCTTTAATAGTATTATGAAAGAATTAATCTACAATGTTGAAAAAAAAGAAAGAAAGAAAGAAAGAAAGAAAGAAAGAAAGAAAGAAAGAAAGAAAGAAAGAAAGAAAGAAAGAAAGAAAGAAAGCCAATAAATGAGAAGTTGTGTCCAAACCTTTGACTGTGCCGTATGTCGAAAAGGACGATCAAATTATTTCTTTCTGTGACTTTATTATTATCTAAAAGACTCCTCCTGCAGAGTGACACTGATGATCTCATTCGTAATGTTCTCCTCCTTAATGTTCCCAGATATCGATCAGGCCATGTCCACAGATCTTGTACCTGGTGATGTAATCATCGTTCCTGCAAATGGGATGATCATGCCCTGTGACGCTGTCCTCACCCATGGGACCTGCATCGTAAACGAGAGCATGCTGACAGGTTGTGTATCATCACACTCTGAGGTTTTTCTTTAAGTAGCAGTGTGTATCATTTAGTGGCACCCAGTGGTGAGGTTGTAGATGGCAGCAGACTTAACACCCTCCTCAAGCATGTCAGGAAACCTACAGGGTCTTCAGGTAGTGTGAGAACACAAAAGGCCATCTCTAGAGCCAGAGTTGGGTTTGGTTGGCATAGAAACATGGCTCACATGTTCGCTTCCTTCATCAGCTATCCTTTATACCTTTAGAAATCTGTTAAAGTGGACATTTTCAGCTTCCCAGTGGCATCATATACCTCGTATAATGATTTCTCTTTCATTTGACTTCTTTTTTGAATACATGTACTTGGTTAGTAATTAGAAAATAGAAATGTACCTGTCTGTATTGAAAAAAAGAAAGAAAGAAAAGGTATTGCACTATATCAAATGGCTGCTGCAAACAATTCTAAAACAGTCTAAAACATCTAACTGAAACTTTATGAATATAAATATAAAAATAAATATCTTGTATATTTATCTAAAACAGAGCGCTCCCAGAAACAGTTGAGGTCCTTCAGGTTTAATTCAAAATGTAATCAAGTATAATAACAAAAAAACATTTTAACATCTATTTAGCAGAGCAGCTTTGTTTGGTTGAAGCTCATTTTTTTAGTTTCAGTGGCAGGACACAGTAAGATGTTATCAAGTATTTTACAGGTTTAGTTAATGTGTATGAGAAGGAAGTGCACCCTGACTGACTGAACTGGCAGTCAAGACTAGTCCTGTACTCATAATCACTTTGTCATTAAGCCTTTTTTTGGCTCTGAACTTAACTTGTTGCTGTAAAGTGGGTTGTAAAAAATGTAACTTTAACAGAAGTGGTGTCAGAGGTTGGTCATTAATGATACAAACTTTAACCTCCTTAAAATCCGCTTAAGGGAGCCATGTAATTTCTTAGCGATCCCTGTTGTGAGCTGCACAGTAGATCAGGCACTGACGCCAAAACATGATTCTTAGTTTCACAGCAAAATGAAATCAAAAGTATGAATGTGAATATGAATATAATATCCACTTGGATTCTATACAATGCTCTTTAAACTGTTTTAATTATATATATTTGTATATATATTTTATGAACCTCGATTGTTAAAGATTATATGATGCTCAGATTGTGCAATTGACATGTACGCAACAGTGTTATATCCAGTGATTTGTTTTAGTACTTCTACTGGTGCTACTATTAAGAATAATAACGAATATCTATGACAAATAACCACTGATTATTATTGTATGAAATAAACATATTAACAATTCATAGAAAATATTGCTATTCTGAGTTGTATAAAAGCAAGAATAAACCAAAACAATACAATGAATTAAAGTTAAAAAAAACAAACAAACAAGGCATTTCGTAGTAGCTTTCTCAGCTAGGTTCACTACTTTGAATAATACTTTTTTTAATTGTACACAACACAACAGCTTTTGTTCTGTTTGAGGTGTGAATTTTAGTTAAGGAAAATTCTCTAGCAACCTTTTTTTAATGAGCAATATATGAGACCAGGAGATCTGAAAAATAAAAGGAAATGTTTTCTCAATAAACCTACCATTTGTTTCCATTTGGAAACAGTATTCAAAACGGCCTGAGCCATAATCAAATATCTTTTATCATCCTAACTCTGCTCTCTTTGTTAGGAGAGAGTGTGCCAGTTACCAAGACAGGTCTGCCCAGTTCAGGTGAGGAGGCGGCCTGGATCTACAGCATGGAGGAGCACAAGAGGCACACCCTGTTCTGCGGTACCCGGGTGATCCAGACCCGCTTCTACGCTGGAGAACTGGTGAAAGCTGTGGTGGTCAGAACAGGTACGAGGAGGGAAAAACAGAGTCAAAATAACAGATTCCAGATCGCTTTAACTGTAGAGTAAGACTGATCCCTGCATTGGACAACAGATGAATCAATATGTATGTGTTTCTGCAGGCTTCAGTACAGAGAAAGGCCAACTGGTGCGCTCCATCCTCTACCCCAAACCCACAGACTTTAAGCTGTACCGCGATGCCTACCTGTTCCTGTTGTGTCTGGTGGGAGTGGCAGGGATCGGCTTCATCTACACAGTCGTCCTCAGCATCATGAACAAGGTGACGTATTTCTTCTCAGATGTTAAAGGAGAAGCTCAGATTTAAATGTCTGAAGAGACTTTTGGATTTTATCACCCATTAAAAATTGTTCGTTGTCTGTCATTTATGGCTCCTTCCTGGTCTCCTGCAGGTTCCAGCTAAAACCATCATCATTGAATCTCTGGACATCATCACCATCACGGTGCCCCCAGCCTTACCAGCTGCCATGACAGCTGGGATCGTGTATGCGCAGCGCCGTCTGAAGCGCGTCGGCATCTTTTGCATCAGTCCTCAGAGGATCAACATGTGCGGCCAGCTGAACCTCGTCTGCTTTGACAAGGTAGGTCAGCCTTAAGATTACTATTTTTATTTAATTCAACCTCCTGAAGAAAACTGTTTTTCTCACATGCCTCCACGGTGAAAGAAGAACCCAAAACCAAGTGCACCTAAATAGATGATTAAATGTGGTTAAATGAGGCTCAGGCTACATTGATTCATGATGTCTTGCGGCAGTGCTGTATTAGAACACTGAGGTCATTTGGCTGCTACACCAACATCTTGCTTCCAGAGTATGTTAATGCAATGCTATTGATTTACTAAGAAGACTTCCTGATCCACATGTACTGCAATAATCATGAACAAGGTTAGTATGACTTCCAAAATGTCCTGCAGCTTTAAATATTCCCATCAGAGTTCACGCCTAGTGAGCATTGATAAGTTTGATATCTTATATGTTCCTTTTGCATTGTAAACAAAAGTGTATTTCTTTGGATAGAACCATAACAGTCTTGACGAAACCAGAAGTAAAAAAGTTTCAGACAAGCAGTTTCCTTTAAAGAGGTCACAGTCTAAATTCTTTATTTATTTTTGTGTGAAAAGGTTGGTCATCTGCTTTCTTAATACTGATGTAGATAAGGACAAGAGGGTAAGATAATTAGTTAGTTATTATCATCTTACTTTTAGGATTTAAAAATTTATCTAAATAAAGCTGGGCAGCCCTGAGGATCGTGGGGTGTTTAAGTTGATTTCCTGCTCTGAGGTGTGATAACTACTCCTTGGTTGGAGCATTTACTGTATGTTACTGTGTATTTTCCCTTCAGACTGGAACTCTGACTGAAGATGGTTTGGACCTCTGGGGTGTTCAGATGGCTGAAGATGGCAGGTAAGAGAGCGTCTGCATCACTTTTCCTGTCCAGATGAATGTGACTGTAGCAAATATCATTTAATGCTCATTTACTGACAAGAATAACTCCAGCAGGGCTTTCTTTCTCTTCAGTAATCTGAGAAAAACTAACTTGTGAAGTTGGGAAATATAAGAATAAATATTGTGAGACAGTAAAAACGTACCTTTCAGAGATCCACATCTCTTCAACATCTCTGGTTTACATACTTGCTAGATTTGCCAAAAACGTAAAGACATATTCCTGTCCAACTATTTCACTATAAACAGTTTCTTTGGCATTTAAAATTCACACACATAATGAAGGAATGAAGGAATACATGTATCTATTGTAGCCTACAGTGCAGCAACCTTTACTGAGCACTGGAGGATAAAACATACTGACTGAGGCCCAACCCTGAATCCATGACTTTGTTTACTTAAAGTGCTCTCAAACTAACCTGTGTGGTTTTGGTCAATTTGACCTGTTCTCTGGGATAATTTGGCCTGCTGTGAAAGCTGTCAATAAAACCTGAGTGGGAGATCAAGCAATCAAAGTGAGACCTCTTGTAACAGTGCGTCTCAGTCTGCTTTCCAGTTGTAGTTTGCTCCAGTTGAACCAGAATTCTGCATGATTTATGATGGCAGATATGAGAGTATGTTCTTTCACACACTCAACTGGTAATAAATCATCTGCCGCTTATGAAATCTCTTCAGGAAGTGATCTTATGATTGAGCTGCTCAATATGTAACTCATTTATGTAGTTATGCAGCATCATAATTGTTTGTATGCCATTTTCATGCTTTTCTTCTCCCTCTGGATTCAGCTTTTGTCCCCCGGAGTCTGATGCAGCTAAAGAAGCTCTGGTTACCTCTACGTTTGTGGCCTGCATGGCCACCTGCCACTCTCTGACTAAAATTGAGGGCGAGCTATCCGGAGACCCTTTAGACCTCAAGATGTTCAACGCTACGGGCTGGGTGAGATTCTCAAATGTTTACACTCGACATGCTTAGTCACTGGCTGGACAGCTAGCCTGGATACTGTTCTGTACATGAATTATGCAGCACCACGCTCACCGCCTTGGCAGAGAGAGTTCTTCACGGCTAAATTGTTAAAGTGTGGTGCCGTGGAAACTCCAGCACAAACAGCAGACAGTGCTTCGATCTGTTATGAGCGCGCTGAGACTAGGGTTGGACTGAGTGTAGCGGAGTCTTTAAGCTCAACACATTATTCAGATGTTATATGATCATGTTTGTGTTTAGATCCTGGAGGAGCCCACAGAGGAAGAGACCGCGCACCACAATCCCATCATGCCCACAGTCGTACGGCCTCCAAAGCACCTCCTCCCTGGAACCAATCAGAACAATTCACTAACCCAGAACATGGTACAGTGACTCACCCGAGCAGTGTTTTTAGTTATGACGGTAAAGAAATATATGTTTGAAAGGTTCTGATAATCACTAAATGCTTTTTTTCACCAGGAGCTGTCAGAAATATCAGTAAGTCACCTTTTTATTTTAAATTAAAATTAGATCTCAACCGATATGGGATTTCTGAGATAGTTGCAGACACTGACTTTCGAGGGAGAAAGTTAATTGATAACATATTTGGGGGCCTGGAATGAAAATAGACCTCTTTTGTGTGGATTGTGCACAAATTTCTAACCACACTGCAAAGAGTGTAACTTTCTTAAACAGAAAACTTCAACTTCATTCAATAGCATATCACATTGTTTTACATCATACACATAATGTATTACATTGTCAGCCAATTCTATCACTGATAACTGAGAAAATAAAAGACAAAAAAGAATTTAAGAAATAGGTATATAAACATAACTGTTCATATTTTATCCATATAGTAATCCTATGAGTATATGCCTATATAATAACTAAGACCATTTCTCAATCACACCAAGCAACATCTTCCCTATTATATGTTGTGTAATAAGTTCTCATAACAGCACATATGGGACAGCATATTCACTGACAGAGAAGCTTTTGACCAATATCTGCCCATGATATCTGTCAATTAATGCATATCTGTTTGGCTCCGATTAAAATATCATGATTCATTAAAAAAAAATCTTTAACACTAATACACATATTCACTTTCTTGTCTAGAGTTAAGTCTCAAGGTAATTCAAGGTAAATTACTGGAATAATCTCCCAGGCACTTTTCATTATTCACACATGCACCACGTCCAGGTTCATTTCCATCTCGCACCATAGGACTATCTTCTTTAGTAACATAGCTGTTTTTTTTGTTTGTTTTTTTTTCGCTTAACACAAAAAGGTTGTTTTAACACTGAATGTGTGTTTTGCTCCTCAGGCCTGTGATATCGGTATTGTGCGGCAGTTCCCCTTCTCCTCGGCCCTGCAGAGGATGAGTGTGGTGGTCAGGAGGCTGGGGGAGAAACACATGAACGCCTACATGAAAGGAGCTCCGGAGGTTGTTGCCAGCCTCTGCAAGCAGCACACAGGTCTGACACCTCCCCTGTATGTCTAAGCCCCTAATCTGGCGTCTCAGATACACACAAGTAATTGCAAAAAATATATACACGGGGTGTTTGGGTGTCTCTTTCCTGTCTTTTAGTGTCTCTTTTCTACTGAATTTCCCCTGGAGGATAAATAATGATGACTAATTTGATTTGACTGATTTTTAAAAAAACAAATACTGCACTCACCCTGGCCTTTTTCTGCAGTCCCGCAGAGCTTCACAGAGACTCTGGAGACCTATACCAGACAGGGCTTCAGGGTTATTGCTCTGGCACATCGACAGCTGGAGTCCAAACTCTCCTGGCACAAAGTCCAGAGCCTCAGCAGGTACCTCTCCCTGCACAGATAACAGTACTATAAATGCAGCTGCTGGCAGACAGAGCTATCAATTAGTTGACTAACTAACTAAACAGATCTTGATAAGGAAATAATTGATGTTAAAATGCTGTTTCCACTTCTTAAATACGAAGATTTCCTGCTTATCTCATCTTTAAAAGGACATCCTTAAAAACTGTCATAAAAATACGTTTAATGTCACATCTCTGGACTTCAGGTAGATAGGCTTTATTCTGAAAGTTTATGGACCAAATGGTTGCATCTGGTTTTGCTGACGCAGCTTGTTCTTTCCACGCCATGTCATGAGGACATGTATCCAGTTCTGCTGATAACTGGACACACGTAGATCAAATTACATAACGTCCAAATATTTACATTAGTGCTACTGCAGAACAGAACATGTCCCAGTAACTGAAAACATGAAGTCAGGTGTAGGTTTGGTTTATCTCAGGCCCACACTGCAAACTGTTTGCTGGACTCACAACAACCTGCTGCTTCCAAGCAACATTAAAGAAGAACAACCTATCAGAACGCCGTGCAGCCACAGGACACGGAGCAATTTGATCTAAAGGGTGCAACTGTTCTCAGGGCCTCAATATGAGAGAACTATTCTGTCCTCTTAGTGGATTTACAAGCCCCTCATGACCAGTTTATTGAAAAAAACAAATCCCTTCCGGTTTGTGGATGTTTACACAATTCTATTAAATACAGGATATAGTTAAATAGAGCAGAAGAGTACAAGGAAGGGTTTCAGAAAGGCAAAGTATTAATGACAATAAAATTGTTTTAATGATGGTAAAATGTGTCTTTTGGAACTTTTAGGGACCTGATTGAAACCAACATGGAGTTTCTTGGTCTGATCATCATGCAGAACAAAATTAAAGAGGAGACCGCCGGGGTTTTATGTGAACTGCGTCGAGCTCACATCCGCACTTTGATGGTCACGGGTAAATCAGTTTAGTGACTTTATTCCACTTATTTTGATGTCGTGCTACCACTGCAGTAATGCCTCATTTGCTATGTGCATAATAAAATCCTGTATCTCAACAATGCAGCAAATTGTCTTTTTTTTCTCTTTTCTCTCTTGTATCTTGTGTTAGGTGACAACATGTTGACGGCAATATCAGTGGCTCGGGACTGTGGGATGGTGCGTGCGCATGAGAGGGTCATTATTGCAGATGCTGCGCCTCCAAAGGATTTCCACCCAGCCACGATCACATGGCATTACACTGAAAATCCTCAGAGCAGCAAGGACAGTGAGGTGAGACACAAAGCCTCAGCACCACAACATGTTTTATCATGTTAAATCATGACCTGAAAAGTAAAGCTGGCGGATATCTTTCATAATGGCATTTATAATTCCATTTTTACACATACCATCAGCATGCTTACTGCAGGTGATTAGATCACAGAGATGAGTCCAATTACATCTACCAAAAATCATGCAAGATAATAGGTTTAGTAGTTTTCTAGGGTTGTGGTGATACTGCCTCACCTCCTCTCTCTTTCAGAGTGTAGAGATAAACCTGGAGGACGGGATGTACAACAAGCAAGTGACCCTGCAGGAGCAGAGCTATCACTTTGCTGTGACTGGCAGAGCCTTCGCTGTCATCACAGAGCACTTCCCTGAACTCATCCCAAAGGTACGGACTCATCTTTAGAAACACAAACATGCTCAGATTACTTTTACATATGTTTTCTTTAAGAATTAATAAGTGGACTTTAGGTTTCACTCTTAGCTGGCCTCGTGTTGTTTGGATGCTGCTGTAATTCTTTGTCTCTCCACCTGGGGGCGCTGCAGATCGCGCTGAGAGCCTCTGTGTTTGCCCGCATGGCTCCAGACCAGAAGACTCAGCTGGTGGAAGTCCTGCAGAGCATTGAGTGAGTTTCCCATTTGTTTGTGGCTTCAGTTTAAATCTGTCTGAGATCATGTGATGAAGAAAAATAATCTTTGCAGCTGTAAAAATTTCCCTCACTGCTTTCCTTCCAGCTACACTGTTGGGATGTGTGGTGATGGTGCCAATGACTGTGGAGTAAGTAAGGGGTGTAGCACATTAAAATGTCTTGTTATTAGTAATATAAGAATGTGCAGTGAATCACGGTGTTTCTGTGTCTCTGTCTCAGGCTTTGAAGAGAGCTCATAGTGGGATCTCTCTGTCAGAGTTGGAGGCTTCAGTCGCTGCACCTTTCACCTCCTCCACCTCCAACATATCCTGTGTCCCCAACCTCATCAGGTACAAACTCAGCCCAGATAGAAGAGGATTACAAACCGTTTTACACAATTTTCAACCGCTCCACCAATTGTGATTCTTATCATTTTCCTGCGGGGATCGATCAGGGAGGGTCGAGCTGCCCTCATTACGTCATTCTGCGTGTTCAAGTTCATGGCGCTCTACAGCATCATCCAGTACCTGAGTGTCACCCTGCTCTACTCGGTACACACACTGCTCACTCTCATTTTTACTCTTAGTAATCGAGGTTGTAAAAGTTATAACAGGAGTTATCAAGTTTTTTACTTCAAGGATCTTGAAGTAAAAAAAGATTATTTATTCAAACAGTTCACAAAATCTCACAAGAGGAATTCCCCAAACAGAGAATGCAACGGTTTGAACCAGGTTTGACCAGATGAGAGCGTTGGAGGTTACAAACTGAATGAAATAAGTCAGTATTTTTCAATCAATAAAACAATAATCAATCAGTAAAATAAGAATCGTAATTACTTATGTCTACAAAATAGTTGATATGTTTTTTTTATTTTTTTTATCACAATTATGTTTAATCAATTAAAAGAAACAAAAAAACAAACCTGTAAAATATAAAAAGAATAAAAAAGAAGCCTTAAAAGCCGTTTTTTGTTAACCTTACAGACAAGATATTCATGAATTGTAAAAGAGTTCACAGCTCAGTCAGATAGGTCAGCTTTTCTAGTGCTAGGCTAAAAAAACAGGCTGAAAACATGCCATTTAATTCCTCTGCTCTGTTTTGTTTCTTCCGGATAATATAGATTCTCAGCAACTTAGGAGACTTCCAGTTCCTCTTCATCGACATCGCCATCATCCTCATCATTGTCTTCACAAGTGAGCTGCAGGGACACCAGTAATTCTTTTAATCACTGATTCAGTTCGGGGTTATGGGATGAAATCTTGTATTGACCTACAGTAACGTTTGTCTTCAGTGAGTCTGAACCCGGCGTGGAAGGAGCTGGTGTGGCGCCGCCCACCGTCCAGTCTGATCTCCGGCCCGCTGCTCTTCTCAGTCCTGACCCAGATCCTCACCTGCCTGGTCTTCCAGGTGCTGGCGTTCCTCTTAGTGCGGCAGCAGAGCTGGTATGAGACATGGACACCGCAGTCAGAGTGAGTCACATCTGAAATCAGCTCCTGTAAATAAATGTAAATGTTGATATATTCAGTCTTTTGTCCGGCTTTGTCCCTCCTGACCATTGTAATCGTCAGAAAATCTGAATAAATCAACAGTTACACATGAAGCTCTCTGTATACTTCACTCTTGCATTGTTGCCCACATCTCCAACTAAAAAAAGTAATTAAGTCCAACAAACAGTTGGATTATCAGGCTTTATTCACATTGTGGTTATTCTCTGTCTGGATGGTCAATTTGGCTAAATAAATGAAAATCAGATTGAAAAATATCCCTCGTTTGTTCATCTGATAATTTTTTTGTCTGTGCATGAACCCTAAAAAAATATTTTTCAATAAGCTTTTTCCAATGTGCCTTAAAATCAGCCAATTCTGTTACTAACTAACAAGAAGAATTTCTCTAATTTTAAGATTGTAAAAATATCTATATACAATAAGTAATGCATATCAAAGAGTATCTGTAATTAGATTAGCATTTTTATTAAAATAAGTGTAACTGATGTGAAAATGAAAATGTGTATGTATCTGTTTGTCTCCATCAAGTTTGTTTTAAATTACAAATCTAATTCACATATTATTGCTCTGGCAAATTGTAGGTATATACTGCAACATATTTCATATACAAAAAACTCTAACTTGTCGCCACAGTCTGAAAACTGTCTCAGAAAAATGAATTAACGTCAGTCCTTTCAGAGGCGTGTTCTCACTCCCAGCTCCTCTCCTCCTGCAGCGCCTGCAACATCTCCGGCTCCAGTTTGGCTCACAGCCCAAATGTAACGAGCCCCCACGACCACAAAAACATCAGGAACTACGAGAACACCACCCTCTTCTACGTCTCGTCCTTCCAGTATCTGGCTGTGGCCATCATTTTCTCCAAGGGAAAGCCCTTCAGACAGCCCAGCTACAAGAACTGTGAGACTCCTTTAGTTCCTGTGGAAGCAACGACTTGTGGACTTGTGGAGGGGGATTATTTTCAGCACAGAGCGAGTTTAAATCGTGCTACAGTATACGATGCTTAAAAATGTATTCAGTTGTCATTTAATAATACAAGTAGAATATCACATAGTTATATACATAAGTTAATAGAAAGCTGATATGATTCCTCTAGACTTAAACTTTAAACTGTAATTTATTTTAAATTCAGTTTTCTAAATTAAAATGCATCCATTCCTTTTTAAATCCATGTTTACCCCAAGATGAGTTTGATGGATTTTTTTTAACTGATACTGTTTTAATGGGGGGGAATGAGATCTAAGGTTAACTTTATGGCAGCCAATATAGTGACTTTTCATCTTAAATGAAAATTGACCTTTTCTTTGTGAATTATGCACCAATTTTACATCACTATGACAATACAGGTACTCAGAAGGCTGCTTTCGAACAAAATCTAGGAGTATTTGACATTATTGTACAATATACATACAATCTATTACATTATCAACCATTCCAATGTTAGTGCTGCATGTTCAGCATAAGTTAGTGTCTGACCAAGATTAAATACAAATAAAAATAGCTAACATTACTTCTTAATCTCCCCAAACACCATGTTGTGTATAAAAAAAAAGTCTTTACATGAGGCATCATACAATTGTACTTGAACTTTTTGTGTGTGTTTCTGTTTATCTCTTCAGGGCCGTTCATGCTGTCCTGCATCGGCCTGTACACTTTCCTCCTCCTCATCATGCTGTATCCTGTCCCCGCCATCGACAGCTTCCTGGAGGTAAACTTTCTGAGCTCCAATAAAAGTCCTGATGGTAGATTTGAAACAAAGAAAACCTTTGACAGAAGAGTGACGGTGTTGCAGCGCCCTGGAAGCTGCATGGAGCTGATGTGTATGTGTGTGTGTGTGTGTGTGTGGTGTGCTGCTCTGCCTCTGCTCAGATCGTGTGTGTTCCCCATGACTGGCGCGTTACACTGGTCATCATTGTCATAGTGAATGCGGCTGTGTCTTTCATGCTGGAGGTACGCTTTGAGACATCACACCCTACAAGCTCTCTGTGTCTGATCTCCTTTTTTAAATTAGAAAGCTGTGATTTGCATGCATTGATTCTTCCCGCTGAATGCATCACTGCCGAATGAATTAAATCAGTGAATCGTGTTTTTTCTTCAAGTTTCCTTTTGAGTTATTTCTCTTTGGCTGTAACACAATCTTCATCACCAGCTTATTCTCAAGTTTTCGCTGAAATCTCCTGTAGATTTTGATCCTTGACATCATCTTGCGGAGGCTAGTTTTCAGATGCAATCAGGGGGCAAAGCGCCCCACAGAGCCGCCCTCTGCTGACACACCTCAGGTTGGGAAGCTTTTCACTTTTCTTTGTCTTTGTGTGGTTGCACTTAGTAGAATAAATTATGCTTATGAACTCTTTCCTGCAAATAAAAAGAAATTCCTTGCATCAACTTGCAATATGAATAAAATCTAAATATGTGAGTTTTTTCGGTGATTAACTTACTTAGCAGAGTAATTTAAAGCCCCTAATGTTCATAATTAACATGTTTCCAGGAGGCTAACAACCGCTGGGGCTCGGCCTTCCTCTCCTGGTTGTTCTGTCAAAAAAACAAGCCTCCGAGGGTTCTCTACATGCACCTGGCCTTGGAGCTGCAGGACGACGCCGAGTGGCCCCCCAGACCCTCCACTGTCACCTACGCGAGCGATCCACAATCCCCAGTCTGTTTACCCCTCTGACACCAGCAGGACACACAAGCAAATTACTGCACCTTCAACTTCAGCTGGAGCTGATGTGCCTGCTGGATGTTAGGGACCGATCCAGGACTCTCAGAGGTGAGGCGACTTGTTGCGAGCGTCTCACACTTCATCTGAAAAGACTCTGCACTTGGATTTTTATCTGTACTGTTGTGTGAGACCACTGAGCCACCGGTTTCTGTTATAATAAACAAAATAATAGCCAAAAAAAAAACTATTTAAGATTAAGTTTTTATTTTTTTCCCAATTTCCGTGTTCATGAATTTTTGGGCGTGTCTAAAATCATGAGGCACTGGGGCTTCCTTATTATAACTCCTCCCCCAACACGATATAGGTATCTTACTTGGTAATGTGACAGTAATGTGACAGAACTTTAAGGAATGGTTTAACATTTTGGAAATAAATTTGCTTTCCTGACAAATTACATGATTTCCACCACGCTCACCTATTGTTATCAGTATTCTTATCCAACTCCCAGTAAGAAAACACATGAGCATGTTTCCAAAAAGTCAAACTATTCCTTTGATATGAGTCGAGATCTTGTTAGCTACGTTGAAGCTCACTACCAATCGAATAGAAACCCAACCACAACACTGGACATGCGTGTCTTTTCTTCTATGTTATCCGAGCCAATATTTAGAAGGTAAAGGTGTATCTTTCCCAATCGAACATAATCAGATATATAATTCAGATCCATTTATTTCAGCTGCTGTTCTGCTCATTTGGGTCCCCTTAAGGCCTCAATGCACTGGATTCATCTTTCCTCTTCACTGTGAGTAAAAATAGCCTCTCACTTAAAGTAGCTGCTGCTAAAATATACAAACTATTAGGTCATATGGACATAAAAAATGTGTCAAACTTTTGGCCTTTTTGCTATTTTATGAATACATCTGGTACTGTTGCATTTCTAAGACACACAAAAAACATTTCTGTGCTGCGTTTCTGTCTCAGAGTTGCTTCCGTTGAAAATTCTTCCTGTGGAAGAGAGAAGCAGAAATTTCGGTGTCCCTTTTTAAAAATGTTAATTGCTGGTACCACTGTGTGTTTGTGTGTGTGTGTGTGTGTGTGTGTGTGTGTGTGTGTGGTTGTTTGAAGGAGATAGAGGAAGAAATGTATCAGTTAGCAACAGAAACAAAAATAATTCATTCTAAAATCTTGAATCCTAAAATCTTACATTGTTCTTTATGAATTAAATATTTGCAATAAAAGTTAATGACACTGTATAATATCACTAAGGTACTGTACATTACTGTTCATGTATTAATTAAAAATGATAATTAATCGAAAAGAATCAAAGACGCTGCTGTAACAATTGTATAACAGATCATTTTAATGTTTAACTTTTACATTTTTCATGTATATGTGCTTACAGCTGATGTATGCATATTTTTCTAGTTAAAAACGAAATAAATGTGAAAAATATAATCATTACTTATATAGATTTCTCCTTTATTACCACAAAAAATGAATTTTTAAGAGAATTTGAAAAAACAGTATTTATGCTTTTTTGTTTCTCATATCAGAAAAAATGTTTCAGTGTCTGTCAACAAATATCCCTGTGTTTGCTCTGCAGAACTCCCATTACATTTCCAATAAATCTGTATATTAAGCCACTCTTGCGTGCTTCGTGGGGGGCTGACCTTGGTCACACTTTTTCAGCCAAGACTTACTGATCAATTATGGGCTTTCCCAGCCTCCTCGCTGCCTGGCATATGGGCGCTTAAAGGCGCGAGAGTGGAGGAGAAAGAGGGGTATCATTTCATGTGGAGATCAGGGCCTATAGGCAGTGAATGGGTGGATTTAGGGGGGACTGTGAATAAGGGAAGGGGGTCCTCGCTTGTACCAAAAAGAAAAGAATCTCCCACAGATCAGGGAAGAGCCTTTTTGGGAATATTCATGATGAGGATGAGGAGGCATCATGAATTCATGTGTGTCTTTCACGGATCATCTTTTCAGTAAACACCGATGTGTACAGAGCCGCGGACGTCTTGCTTTCCATGTTTGCGATGTAGTTTGGTGGATAGTGTTGCCTCTCCACAAAGCAATATGGGTTTTTGTGTACTCTCTGCTGTATTCCTTTTGTATCAGTAGAGCAACAGATGGAGAGTGGTGGAGACACATAAAGAAGCTAAAACACACAGCCTTTCTTCCTCACAGCCAGCTACTCCCTCTGAAAGATTTTCTCAAGCTTGCGCTCAGACGTGTGCTATTTCAAACTTTTCGGACTTCATCTCCTTTCTCTTTTACCCCATACGTTTTTTTGTCTGAGTCGTGTACTTTCAAGATTTGGGCCTGAGCACACAGTCTTTGTTTATTGTTTCTTTCCTCACAACAGGACCCACAGAGTGATCAGACCTGCTTGGAATAAATTGTCGAGTAACGGCCACTGTTGCTCACTTTTGTGCACCAACAGTTATCATTTCAGATGCTTTTTCAGTGTGTGTCACTTTGATTATTCTTCATAAAGTCGGCAAAGGACTGCAATCTGCTGCAGCTTCTCTTGATCTTATGGGAACTCATAAATGTGCTTAAAACTTTACTTAAAATTGGTTTTAAGGTAATGTTTCAACAAAACGGGTTGTGCAAATCACCCCAAAAGTTTTCTTTAAAATGTCAACATAAATAGGTGAGATTTTCTTGCTTAACTTAAGGTTATTTAAACTGTTTCATGAAAGACCTTGAGAACGTAGAAGTAAAGAGGTCCTCTGACTCTATCTACAGCAATATGGCTTGATTTATGGATATAAAGTTTACACTTTTTTTAACTGGCAATAACTCTAGTGTCAGTCTAGAGTTGGATCACAAGATTTATTGTTTTTTCCAGCAACTTTGCACTAGACAGTTGCTTTATGGTTTTGTGCTACAAGATTACTTTCAGTCAGTAAGTCAAGGTATTTAATGTCCACATGAGTTTCTGTTTCCACATCTGCTGAACACTGTGTTGAAGCTAAACAAGAGGAGGATGAGTTGGTGGTGCACTTCTTTAATGTTGTAGCTATTGTACTCCAACAGGTGTATAATATTTTCTTTCACTAAACAATTTGGTGTTTTTTAGTTCTTTTCTTCCGCCATCTTTTTACTCTCTATACGCCAAGTTTTAAAAGGGGATAATACACGTCAAATGGAAATTAAATTTTACTGCTTCAATTCATTGAACACTTTAAAGGGATACTTTGTATTTTCGATGTGACTCATATGAGACACCTGTCCAGAGTCAATGTAGATGATGGTCTGTTTGTCCCCAGTTCAATAGGCAGGAAACAGATTGCACTCTGGGACAAAAATATTTAACCACCTGAACTACAGACCATCTAAAAGAGGTTTGAATTCATTTGTTGTATTTATAGTTGGTTATATTTGCATAGACGGGTTGACAAAAAGTAGAGCTAACTGAAACGGCTGTGGATAGCGACAAAAATCATATAGCGTATGTTTTGTGTTTCGTGCCTGGAGTGTGAGCCTGGTTCTCCAACAGGGATCCTGCAGACATCATCTACTGCAGGTAGGAAATAACAGTGGGTATTGCAAACGTCACCTCAAACTGAAACTATCCATTAAAGTTTTTTCCTTACTGAGATGAACCTTCAAGGAATCTTGGCTTGGAAAAAAAGACGCCTTAATGTGCATACTTATTGAAAAAGCCTAAGTTGTTATGTGTAGCTGGCCTCTGGTCCTGATTTATAGTCGGGACACAAGGCCGACCTGATGCTCACTTACGGTTCGCCTCATTTTACAGATGACACAAAGGCACCCACGTCTGCTAAAAGGTCTGTGACCCACCAGACGGTCACAAAGGCCTTCTCCTCCCTTCTGTCCCCTAAGCATGGGCTCCTTCCCCGGGTCCTTCATGGCGTCCCTGTCCCCCTTCCTTTATCAGTCCTTCCAGGCCTGAATGGGCTCTGTGGTTGGTCAATAAATTCAGTGATTCAGGGGGTGGACAGTTGCAGCCGTGTTAACGTTTGTTCACAGGCTTGTCGGAGGGACGGGCCCCGCCCCGCAGCTCTTTGTCTCCTGTGGTCCCTCAACAGGTTAGAAGTCAATGGAGGGCCTTGTGCGGAGGTGGCAGGGGCACGGATGGAGCCGCCTCTCACATGGCGTTCACACAGGGGGAGGACCGGCCCGGATCACTGCGACACTTGTTAGCGTGGGGCCACACAACATTCCCCGGGTTGCCTCTCTCGCTGTCCCTTGAGGGCCCGTGCATTACCCAGCACTTTAAACAAACTAATGGTCGAGGCTGCAGGGTTGTGTCGGGGTAAGGTGATCTGCACTCAGAGGCCTGGAGTGACCGTGCTGAAAAGAAGTACACAAGTGTATCTTACCATCTCAGTTTACAGATCAGACTCACAATAAGAACGAGGTCAGGCCTTCATTTGGTGCACAATCTGTTGTTTAAATATATACCAGAATAGCATTAATGCACTTTGTGGCCCCTGAAGGTGCCACAGTGTTGCTGAGTTATGGCCGTTTTCTCAGGCTCAGCTGGGCCCAAGCATGGGAACAGCCACAGAGGGAGAAAAGAGACACAGAGACCATAGATAGAGCAACACATAAACAGAGGAGGGCTTTAGGAGACAGAAAGCAGCGGACAGAAAAAGACGCACAGACTGAAGAGGGACTTAGAGCCATGACTGAAGCCTAACTGTCATGAGAAGATGAGAGTTGCCATGGCCACCCAGGAGCCACCCAGCAAGCATGTGAGCAGGGGAGGCACGGGGGCTCAGGGGCCTGGGCCCGGGCTGGTGGATCACATGCACTAACCAGGGATTATGTGCATAAGTGATGAGCACTAAGCCGGCAGGTGAAGAAGGGAGGCCCTGGGACAAGGAGCGCGCCATCCCTCAGGACAGCTCCCCCTGTAAGGAGCAGGGACTTTTTTTTTTTCCCAAGTGAGGCTGATCTCCCGTGTGAAGGAGACTCAGCCAGAGGTCCTCGAGTGCTGAAAGGGCATCCCCCAGGCTGCTTTCACAGCGTAAGTGGCCAAAACGCTGGTCTTGTGAGTCATCTTGAGTGGCAAGAATGGGCCATCTTCACATTCATAAATCCCAATGCAAACACACTCATGGATATGGACTAATCTTGGATGAGGATAAGCACCACATGGCAGAGCATCAGCAGGGCTCTGGTTGAAGCTTTCTGGCTTGGTGCTGTCATAAAATGACCCAATTTACCATGCTTTAGAAACCAAAACTTAAAGGGACATTTCATCCTAAAATCAAATCTTCTGTTCCTGCTTTCAATCAAACTGGATTGTTTCAGTGTGAGTTGCAGAGAGTTTGAGAAACCACATTTTCTTGAATATAATGGGTCCTTATGACACTTTGCTAGTGATGCTAGAAGCGCCAAAAAACTCAACAGTAATGTTTCTTTGCAGCACTGATTACCTTGTTACTCAAGATAAGTGTCGTTCCAGCTCTGTGGATCATCTAAGCTGACCTAGTCCTGATTTCTGGAAGAAATGTTTAATTTTTGTGGCAAGTTGTCCCTTTAACAACTCGCTAAGTTAACTTTACTGTATCCTCACAGCCTCATTTTATACCCAGGATCAACAGGTTCAGAGGTTGTTTTGCTGCAGGGGATCAATGCTCATAATATCCATGGCCTTACAGGAATGTGTTTGAACCTTGATGGCACAAAGGAATCACATTCCCATGGTCCACGGAGAGAAAACACACGGTTAACCAACCTCCCCCCCAACACCTTTTCAAGACGATAGTATCCCTGAACATATTAACATGTAAATACACTTAGATACTTTGACAATGCACTGAAATGCATATAATCTACATGCTAACTAGTCCTTTAAAGACTTTCCACTGCTGAATGTGGTTTGGAAACACTTTCATGTCTGGGTTTTAAAAATTAAATGTGAGGCCTCTCTTAGAATCTCTAAAAGCGTTTTTCAATTTGATGAGGGATAAGGCGATGACTGGGCTCCCTTTTCAAAGGGGGAGACCCAGAGTTCAATAAGACTTCAGTCTCATTGCCTTTGCCTCCAAGTTGAAGATCTAAATGCTGCTTTTTTTTTTTTTAAGAACCCACCACGTTAGGTGACAGATGGCAGGTTGTTATGCTGAAATACCAGTTGCTATGGTCCCCTTCTCCTCCGCAGCTTCCCTTGCCACCGCTCAGCATCCTCTCTGCTGGTGTACTGACTTGGAATAAGCTGACTTGAGGTTGTTGTTGACAAACATGAGCCTAGATGAGTCTCCTAATCTCCCGCTCCTTTATCCGCTCTTTATTGCCGTATAAACAGGCCTGAATACGCTAAAAAAACTAAACCTCTGTTTTCAGCCTTCTCTTATCTCACACAGGGTTTAATCTAACGCCCTCTACCCTTTTTACATCTCTGCCTCCGCTAAATTCGACCATATTTTTGATTCAGCACGTCACCATGACAACCGGTTATTTCCCATCCTCGAGCCCCCCCCCCAGCTCCTCTTCTCCATTGATACCGCTGCCTCCCCCTTCCCCTTCTCTTTTTTTGTCCAAATAAAACAAAGCAGGGAGTGAATGCGCTCTGAGGTAGGTAAATGTATTCAGTGACATCAGCCAGGACGAGTCTATTCTACCGGATTCCTGTACCACTTGTTTCCAGCCTTGTCTGGGGGCCGGACACTCTGTTGGGCCCATTGTCCCACGTGTATTCCACACAGGCCCGCAATTAATGGAGGCCTTGTCTAAGGCTTCTGGAGCAGAAACTGCTGTTGGGGAGGGGGACAAAAGGCGGGCAGAGCCGGGGGCTGGGAGTTGCTAAGGGAGGGCCCCCCTTCTCTCTTTTAGGGGGAATTCAAAGGGAGAAGGAGGGACGGAGGGCGAGCAGAGCGCTGGATGAGATGTTTAAGTGATCCCCTCTGTCTGCGCCCTCCCCTCCTGGCCTGAGATGTTTTCATACCAGCAGTTGAAAGGAGAAGCTTCGCTGTATTTGATGATAAGGATGGTCATTTCACTGCCGCTGCCGTGCTGGATGCTGAGCGGAGGAGAACGCCGGGGCCACAACTCTCAGACCAGGTGAAGATGGAGAGGAGCGTGGCAAGTCAGGAGCTCCACTCAGACGATCAAAAAATGGCTGCACATCAGACACGGCTCTTTTCAAAATGTATATCCTCTCTAGGGATGTGAAAAACTAGAGAAAAATACACTCTGGGATGTTTGAAAGTCTCAAGCACATAATAGATCATATTCCTATTCTAGATTTAACTTTTTCTTACTTTTTAATGGACTTTCAAACTCAAAATATCTTGAATCATGAAACTGCTCATGAGTCTTAAACAGGCCTGGAACAAATCAACAAATTTCATGCACAAATATATAAAATTAAAAGACCACCTGCAGGATAACACTCATTTTGTGCTGTATGTCTATCCTCCATGTTGGTTCTCCTAATGTCACAATTACGTCCTCCGTTACACTCTACAGTAAAAGAAAACTTACATGAAGAGCTTTACTTTTCAAGCCAAACATTCCCAGACATATTTTGTCATCTCTTTCATTACATTTTCAATGATTGTATGAACTCAAATACTTGACAGAAAAATATAAAATAAACATCTCATGAAAGCATGTTTAAGTCTAAAGAGCCTTGCCTAAAAAAATGTTTCTTTTATGTTAATTTTACTTTCACAGTCAAACGTATATCTCCACTATAAACTCAAGTGCTTTGCAGGAATGGGGGCTTATATTTAATTTCACTTATTTCACTCCATACCAATAATATAAAAGCATTTGCTCAAGTTCCTCCTCTTGATAAATCAGAATAAGAGCCTTGGCTTCCTTTACAATTCTTGTTTGGATCAAGGTTTAGGACATCATTATCAAAACCAAGAGTAATGGATGTCTTCCTGCCTTCTTGTGTTTATCAGTCCCATAGTGGACCTTGATAGCTTTCTAACCCGTCCTGCTGTCCCTGGAGCCTCCCATCGCTGTGGTTCCCACACTGATACAGATCAGAGCTGCGCTATAAACCTCATGTCCACATCGCCATCCACACAATAAAGGGCTGTTTGTGGCAGAGCAGCAGGCCTGCTAAAACACCACTGATAGGATGTAATTTATTGTTGCGTGGCCTCTTCTGCACAAACCCTCTCATCTGCTGCGAGAAGAACCTCGCGGCTGTTTCAAAGGAGCATCTTGTTAAAACATCCAGTGGGAAGATTAACTCCCAGGAGGACGGATGGCTGCAAAAACAACATCACTTTCCCACTACATGTCTCCTCCTCTTCTCCTGCTAAAAAAAATCAGTCCAATAAGCTATTTTGATTTAGGCAAAGAATTCACTGATGTTATGATCAGTCATGCAACAGGTTAAACCTATTTCAGCTTTAGGTTCGACTTGATTTCATTCGACTTTATTTGTTACTGACTCAGGTCAAGAAGCCAGCGGTGCCTGAAGTCGTCTGGCTCTCAGAGAGGAAGCGCTGGGTGTAAACACTGACCTGGCTTTTGGGGTCATTTCACCTCTGAGGATTTAGGAGCTTTACAGAGCGTGTTTGAAGTCTATCAGAGAGGATGGAGACATCCCATGGCAAACCTGCACACAGAGAAGTCTGTCAATACATAAATCAACACACAGCATGTCCCAGCCTGACGCCCAGCATGTTGACTTAGTTAGAATAACTGATGCTGGCAAAACAGAACTTAAAAAAAAAAAAAAAAAAAAATCAATCGTCATGTTATCCAACTGAAAATGATCAAAAACAATCAGTAATACTTTATAACACATTCTTTTTTTATTATACACAGTAAAATAATGAAGCACACCAAATAATAAAAAGCTTTAAAGGAAAAGCTTCCAAAAAACAATCAATTTCCTTGGGGTTCTTTTGTGTGTGTGAGATGAGAAAACAAAAGCTTTCATGCACAAAAGAGGTTTATTTGTAAATTTAGTCGAAATAATAATTACTGCAATGTGCAAAATATAAGGCTCCCCAGAAAATCATCATAAGATTGTGTACAATTTCCCTTTCCATGCAAGACAATAAAAAGTAGCTCATAAATACAATCAGTGAAAAATCCATGTTTATGTAGGTGTCATGGTTCCTCTAAGAATATTTTTTTTTGTGCAAAAAGAAACAACAAGCTTACTACCAAACAATAGTTTAGATTCAGACTTTCTACAAAACAAACATAGACGTCTTAAAGACCCTTCTAGTATCCGTCCTTCTATCATGTTCTTCAGATGGTTGAAGTAACTCTTCAGCTTTGTTTCTGCTCTGACCTGTGATAACAGCCTGCAGGTGTCAGAGTTCACGGCAGTGAGAGGACGCCTGAGTGTGTCAGAGATTTTCTTCTTCACTGGACACCAGGCCTGGAGTGTGTCAGAGGATCAGGGCTTCACCTCAAAGTCTGAGGCACTCAGTGACCCCCGAAACACTCTGTGTGTGTGTTCAAAAGAGAGGCACGCACACACACACACACAGACACATACACACACAGGGATAAAGAACCTGTACAATCAGCTGTGGGTAAAGTAAGTTGTCCTGACAAATATTCCACCTAAACATTATAAGACAAAAGAATCTAGATCCTGTTACGTCCACATCCAGTTGATCAAAATCCTTTAAGTCAAAACTTGTCACAGGAGGAAAAATGACAAAAGACAGAGAGATGTGTTTGCTCTTCATCTGAAAGTCACTTTAGGTTTATCTGACAACAAAAAGCATGCAAAAAATGATATCCTACATGGAGTTTTGAAGGGAAAATATATCATTTATTTTTTTTAATCTTTTTTTATTATGATACAACACCCAAAGACCAGAACATTAATCAGTCTTAAAACTTTTTTTAATTAATAGGAAAACATTTTTTTTCTCTAAAATCATCTAATCAACAAAGGGTGTTACAGCCCACTATGGCGTCTTAGATTAATCTGAAGGCAAAACATCAAAACAATGCAATCTGTAAAAATAAAATGAGGGGAAACAATTTATTAGAAATATAAAGATGACCAGCAAGTGGCAATTTTGTTAGATAAAATACATTTATGTCATTATTTTTTATTATGTATTATCTCTGCCTTTTAAAAACAGGTGAACTTAATATCAGATACGATCAGCTAAGGCACTTCAAAAACATCAGATTAATTCCCTCTGCAATATTTATATTTTTTGTACTTAATGCAAAAAAATATTAATTGAGCAGTAAAATGTCAACTGTTGTTTTACTATTATATTGTTTCTATATTAATATTACTTGTGTATTAATGTGTATTTTGCATTTCAGTGATCATTATGAGACTATAGAGATTATAGTTAAATGTACATCAATGCATCATATTAAATAAGATCAACATCATTTTGTTGTTGCTGTCCTGTGAGAAGCATGTATCTTTAAAAAGTCCACTTCTTACGTGTTCAGTTGTATTTTACTGCTGAGCAAAAAAAATCTTAAATAGTTTAATTAGCTAAGAAGTGGTATCATTTTTGTTAACACAGAAACAAACACTTCATCCTTCAGTTCATCACAAACACTGAAATTCAACACATCTGGAGTAACATGGCTTTCACTGGGCAAGAAGTGGATGAAATAATCTGGAAAGTAATGTAATCTGTCAGAAAAATGTAGTGGTGTAAAATATTTGTCTCCAGGGTGTTTGATAACAGGAAAAAGCAGGAAAAGACTGATGCCTTGAAATATCTCAAATGTGTACTTAAGTATCTTTATGTAATTGAGTAAACTTTGTAAACTTGAGTTAGCACACAGTGGCGTAGGAAGTATTCAGGTCCTTTAGTTAAGTGACAGTATTTATTTATGTAAAAGTATGAAAATAACAGCATAAAAATGTTCTAAAATAGCCACAGTAAAGGTAGGCCTACTCTTTATGCAGAATGTACACTCAGATTGCTTTCTTTTTTTTTCATTTCAAATGAATTATGAAATTATTTGTACTGGTGCATTTATGTAGGCAGCAATATGATTATGTGAAGCTAGAGCTCATTTTAACTACATGAGGTTTTATTTAAAAGAAGTGTAATAAATTTAAATGTATAATGTTTTTGTGTTAAATATTGAGCTGAAGAGTAATGTAGTAGACGTAGAAATATAAAGTAACATAAACTCGAAAGACTCAATTAACCTACACATACCTCTAGCATTATTTAGCTAGCTCTCATCACCTGCCGGTCCTCCTCGTGCCAGCAGCGGCTAACCGTGTAAAGTAGTCCCTCAGCATCCTGACAGGTAGCCAATGGGAGCGCCTTGTCGCACGAGCCCGCCGCCTCCCCGGCACCGTGTCCCGCGCGCCCATTGGCCGGACTGATGAAACCCGGGGAACTCGCACACGAGCCGCTCGCGTGCAGGCTCGGGCTCTATAAATAAACCCGGAGGCGCAGGAAACAGGAGCGGACTGGGTGTCAGCTTGGCGTGGAGACAGGAGTCACTTGTGACATTTGTCATCAGTAAACTGCTCCGCGGTGTGCCAGGAGAAGGCGGGACTCACTGCACGGGACTCGCTGTTTACCGTTGTGTTTTATTCGCGTTTTTTAATCTGGACTTTTTTACTGTAAACCTGAAGATGCCAGCCGGTAACTTCGAGAGGACATCTCCATCCAGCGTGGCTGCCACACCGGCAACAAATGGGGAATCCACACCCGAGAAACCCCGGAGTCTGACAGAGAGCAGAAAGGTATCACTGCTATTTGTTTACCGCTAACATATCCGCTATGCTATGTATTCCATTTGTTATTTTATTTTGAAACCTTTTTTTTTCTTCTTCAATTAAGTCCTCCAAACCAATCATGGAAAAGCGGAGACGTGCGCGCATCAATGAGAGCCTGGGCCAGCTGAAGACCCTCATCCTGGACGCGCTCAAGAAAGATGTAAGGAGAACTACATCCTTATTTGGGGCTTAACGTAGAAACCACTGAAAAGAAAATCAGCAGTAACTCATCTATTTTGTTTCTAATTAGAGCTCCCGACACTCCAAACTGGAGAAGGCGGACATCCTGGAGATGACTGTGAAGCACCTCAGGAACCTGCAGAGACTTCAGATGACTGGTATGTAGCTGCCATTTCTGGATTCACCGTGTTGATGTTCTTGGATGTCTAACTTTAGATGGTCAGCGTGTTCTCACGGTGGACAAGATTTATTGCTCAGCCACAGCTGGTGCACTTGCCCTTAAGATTTGATTTCACTCAACTGAATAAATAAAGATATGTTTTTAAGTAAACTATTCAGTAAATTATTAGATATCTTAATATATCACATTCTATCTATCTATCTATCTATCTATCTATCTATCTATCTATCTATCTATCTATCTATCTATCTATCTATCGCTTCTTTTTATTATGTTATGTCACATTGTAGACCTTAGACATCTTTCCGTGGATTTGATCTCTTTCTAACTTCTAACCTTAATGTAATTCATGTTTTTCATCTGAAACCGTTAGTTGTCTCTGTAGCATTTTTTTTGTCTCTCTAATAAACTTGACTCTGTTCTTGTTTTTAATCCCTGTCATTATTATTCATGTCTTTGTAGCTGTTTCAGATTTTCTCTTGTTATTTTTGTCCATTTTTGTTGTAAGTCTGCATTAATAATATTCCATGTGCTTTGTATTTCCCTCTCCAGCTTCTGTGAACACGGACCCATCCGTCCTGGGTAAATACAGAGCCGGCTTCAGCGAGTGTGTCGGAGAGGTCACCCGCTTCCTGTCCACGTGTGAAGGGGTGAACACAGAGGTGAGGACTCGGCTCCTCAGCCACCTGGCAGCCTGCGTGACTCAAATCAACGCTGTGAACTTCTACACACCTCACCCAGGTGCGCTGGGACTCGGGCAGACCGGCACACAGATCCCAGCCTCCCCCGCTCCACAGATGCCTTGCAAAAGTGTCTCAGCGATGCACGCCTCCCAGGAAGCGATGAAGCTGTACGGTGGCTTCCAGGTTGTGCCAACACCGGATGGACAGTTTGCTTTTCTTGTTCCCAACGCTGCTCTCATGCCTCTGGGTGCACAAAACGGCCACCACGTGTCACCTGGGGCACCTCCGCTCACCTCAGACTCTGTGTGGAGGCCATGGTAGGAAATCAGCTCGCCTGGTTTTTGAGGGGACTATCACATGATAAAAACATATTTTTGTACATTTTGTAAATGTTTTCAGAACCTACTTGAGAGGGATGTTTACGCACATTTGTGTTTTTTTATATGGACATTAGGAGATATTCGTGGCCTCTATGCTTGCTGTGATTTTCTCTGTTTTTGATAAGGCACATTTGCTTCAGGAGGTCTAGAATGTTCTTGAAAAGCACTGTATTTTTGAGATTAATAAAATGTTTCTATGATGTTTACTACAATACTTGTCATTTTTCCTTCCCGGTAAACTTCACCAGACTGCCATGCAGATGTCTTCACACACTGCTATTTAAGTAGCACTTTGACCTCATGTCAGACGTGTAGAAAGTCTTTTTTAATTAACACCACAGGTTCAGAAGTGGTTAGATTTAGCCCCACCGCCTCTGTGCCATGTCTGCACCTGATCATCTCTTTTACAGTGCCAGGGAAAACTGCGTTCTGGCTGGAAGTAAATATCTTTCTAATGAGGTAAGGAACCCGAGAGGTCGTGTTGAACCCAAGAGGCGTGCCATCAGCACGGGAGGAAGGTGGGGCCGGGTGTGTTGACACATGCATGCCTGTTTGAGCTCCTGGCAAAAGTGGATCGGGGTATGATATAAAGCGAGAGATGAGGCTCCATGAAGATAAGACTAAAGACACTGGTTTTACTCAAGGATTAAGTTACTTTTTGAGCTGGCAGTAACTGGTTTTCATATTCAACTTTTGACTGTAAATCTGGTTTGATTCCATTATATAAGAAGCTTTCTGTATGTGTGTGTGCACAATAGTTTATCAGCGTCTTCCCTGCAGAGCCAACCCAATCGCTGTCCATTTAGCGGACAGTTGAAGAGATGACATGTCCCAGCGTGTGTCCTGAGCATGGTGCTCACACAGCAGGCCACAAGTAGAGCGTGACCAGAGGTCACAGGTGCCCCTCATTCACACTCCAAAGACAACGCAGCTCCGTCAGCATGTTGCCCTAAATCTGGCAACCCATCAACAGACCTGGCAGCCCATCACTAGAGGGACAGGGCCTCCCTTTGACAGCATCAAAAGGTGGCACCTCCAGAGGCGAAGACACTCACACAATCCGTGACCGTTTGGCTGTTCTGATTTCATATTCATGGAATTTAAGGGATTTTCTGCTTTCATGAGTAAATAACGTTTGTACATGCCAACCTGTTAAAGACCAACACTAAAGATAGTTTTTAATTCTGCATTTTAACATATGGAATAAAAAGTGGGATGTTTGTAAGTGCGTTTACTCAACCATTTTATCCGTCCTTATTCTACATCTTGGAGGGAAATATTGCATCTTTTACGCTCACTACATTTATCAGCTAGGTTTGACCACTTTTTAATATTTAATTATTATATATATATATATTAACGCAAAATACATATACACAAATTATGATGATTTATTCTGAAATTAGGTGCCCAGAAATAGATTAAGTAGCCATTAAAATCTTCTTTATTCACATCTTCATTATTCAACATTAATGTGTAAATAATCACAATTAATTACATACAGCAATTTATTATTCTGAAATGGGCAAGTGTGCCTAATTATTCCTTCTTCTTTTTTTGGTCATTTAAATGCTCAGACTTGTGTATATTGTATTTAAATAGATAATTCATGCCAAAATCAAAGATGTGTGGGGTTTTTTTTTTTAAAACAATGTCCACTACAGAAATGATGACACAGTTTCTAAAGATAACCCACAGACTTTGTTTTGAGCAGTTTCATTTATTTGAAAAATAGTAACTGTGTAGTTTGGTACAAAAAAAAATAGTAAATACACTCAACATTGATAAATAGCACAAAAAGAAAATGGAAAATATATATTTCAACAGTAGGGTGAACTGTCCCTTTTAATTATGGTAAGTAATTACCATAATTAGTATTTCTACATGGTGACATTGCTACCTTTGTTTCAGAAGAAGATGAGACGACTTCTTCCACCACTGATAATTCATGTAAATGTGATTCAAATAATCTGTGGGTCACTCTAAAAGTTATTAAAACTCTGTGCAAATGATACAGTCAATTAAGTTTACATCTCTGTTTTGGCACAGCTCAGAGAAGACTGGCAGTAAGGAGGACTAAAAGACAAAAATAAGAGCTCCCCCTCCTATCAGAGTATCCTTTGAGAAGACTCCGAACACAAAAACAAAGACGGGCCCCTCAGTGGCTCAATGGCTCCTCTCTTTGTGACCCTCTCCATCTTCATAAAGGGCCTTCCCCTTGTTTATCCAGGAAGAGGTTTAATGGCTGGGAGGGGGGGAGAGGACCATGCTGTCACTTTCACCGTGCTAAAGAAGGCTCATTGTTGCTCGCTCCCAAAGGTCCTGGTCTTAAATGCTTTTTGAGAACTCTCCAGGCCAGGCTGCTCAGATCGGAGCAGCGGTGGAGTGCTGACAGGTTGCTCCCATCCATACCTGCATGTGATGGAGACCCTGGAGTGGCTCTGATGAAAGATCTTCAGTGCACGGCGGGCACTCTTGAGGAACATTGTCCTGTTAACTACTGTTTCTCTTCCTTTTAGGTCAAATTGCCCCCCCTCCCCTTCCCTCCCTGATGAAAACCCCAGTTTGGTGTCGTATTTTCCCAAACGGTGCAGAGCAGAGAACAGTCATCATGGCCGTGATTGATGGCCTCCCCTCACACACACAGTGACAGCAGTGACAGGTTCCCTGCTCGCAGAGACCGGCTCCTCCTGACACTCACCGGAAACCCACCGCTGCCTGCGCCTCTGTGGGGGAACTGACGTAGTATTGTTCTTAGGGTTGTTATGGTGCTTGATGGGGGTCGAAGTAGTCAGCGGTGGTTCACATCAAGGCTAATGAATAGATTATGCACTCGATATAAATGGTGAATGAACAATGCTCTTTGTCCCTTCACTCCAATTCATCCCTTTTTGATTTAGCTGCTTGTTTTTGAAAAACTCAACAACATACTGGTGGAAGTGCAGCTTCCGGGAGGGGGATTTAGTGTCGGCGTGACACGATAACACTGGATGTGTGAAATTTATCACCACACACAGTGAAAGTGCTGTGACTATTAAAACCAAGTAACTCTGGTTTAGCATCACAAGTCACTGCATCTTCAAAGGAGATGTTGTTGGATGTCTGGGAGGGGGAGTGGAGCGCTTGTTTTCTCTGTTCATGAAGAGGACTATAAGATACACTTTCATAGCAGGTGGCCCTCAAAAGTCACATCCCATAACATAGATGCTCCAGTTACAGCCTTAAAGGGATAGTTCAGACTGTCTGACGTGTGGTTGTACATGTATAGTGTATGAGGTCAGCAGATCATAACTGGAGAAGCAGACAGAGCGCCAGCGCAGAAGCTAAGAAATGTACCGTTTGTTGATGGGGACAGGAGCCCAGCGGATTCAGTTACACAATAACACATCAAAATCACACAAACTGACGATTGATGTTTTATATAATAAAGTTAGCAGAAGGGGTCCAGTGTTGAAGAAGAAGAAGAAGCCTTTTAAAAATCTCTCCAGCAATGTGGATTTTGTTAACAGCATTATTTCACTCTTAATGAAAAATCCTTATGCTAATGGTCTGAACTTGTCAGGAAAAAAACATCACACTCTCTTTCCTGTGTTATTTTTTCAGTTAAAGGAAATAAAGAAACACTTTGCTTTTGAATTTCCTTTTTTTTTTTTCTTTTTTTTTTTTCCAATATTATTACAAATCTCAGAGTTCATTAAATTTCTTGCAACTACATAACGAGAGAGCACAGAAGGTGGCAAACCATGACTCAGAAATAATACAAGCAATACAAAGCTGACCATTGGCCTAACTATTCCTACCGAAGATGATGGTTGTTGTTGTTGTTGTTGTTGTTGTTGTTGTTGTTGTTTTTCTTTTTGTTTTGTTTTTTTGCAGAATTGCTAGGGAGAGGACGTGTCTCAGTTTTGTCCCTCAACATTAGAGTTTAAACTAATTTAAAGTCAAGGCGGTTCTCTTCTAACCTGGGACCAGGACTTGACAAACTCTGGACCTGATCGTACTGCACTCATTAAATGTGACATAATTGATGTTGCTTATCAGCTTCTTTTATTGAACCATGAATTGAAGTCCACTCGAGCAACATATTGCTATGTCTTTCTCTCGCAAAACAATGGCCTCTCCTCAGCAGCTGGAAGCTGAAGTGTGGGAGGTATTTTTTTCAATTGTTTTGCAGCAACAAACTGCTAGGTTTTGCAGAAACTCTTCAAAATACAATGTTAGGCTGCATGCATGCATAATAAAACCTCTCTATGTTGGCAGCTGGAAACAAAACAGCGTAAAGGCGTATGAGTGGGGTCCACAGGTCCATAGTTCCTGATTCATGCTCCATAATTGTAATGTGATGATAAGGAGCTTATAGCCTCTTGTTATCCTCCAATAGAGACCAGTCAAGACAAAAGCCACTATACCAGTATGCAAAAAAAGATCACCATTCTGGTGACATCTTAGCGTCCACTTAACACCCACGTCAGGTCAGCTGTTCTTAATTTGGTCAGAAACACCAATTTGGCCTCCACCCAGGGGTCTGAGTGCACTGAGGGGTAAATATTGACCCTTGTTTGTAAGCAAAGCTCACATTTTGAGTGTGCAAAATGGCCTATTTGTGTGTTGGAGATGTTTAGGTCATGGTGTCATGGAGGATGTGTATCACAATCTCATAGGCCGAGAGAGAGGATCTCATAGACACCTGTCTTCATTATAGCCACTGGTGATGGTTATTATTTCACGTTTGGCTGAGCTCATTTATTTGAGGCTGAAAACAAAACAAAACAAAACAGTGAACATGATAATCAATGTAAAGCTAAATGTTCAATTCATTTCTGTATTTCTTGTCCTCACCACGTGTTGTAAATACAGAATGTTATTATGACTGATAAAACAGATGAGACACACAGTAATCTGATGTGAAATCACTTTACATTTTCATATCAAAAACTCTCCTCTTGAATTCTCGCCCCAGGCACTGAGTCTGAGGTGACCTCTACTCTTTGTCCCAAGGACTGTGCCCTGCCCTCGCCACCTCCCTCCTCACAGGCCGCTCTAAACTCTGTGGGAAACCCCCCAGTGCTTTGTGTTGTTTTGGTCATTGTGTGTCTCACAAGATAATGTCTCCACCCCTCTGGTTCTTTCCTCTCCTGTCTGAGGAGCTGCTGTGTTGAGCATGGTGTCCGGCACTAACTGCCCACTAAGCAGGGCAGAGAGATGGGATCTGACCACGGGGGTTCAGAGCTGCTGCTGTAGGTTTGCCAGGCAGTGATGGATGCTGACAGATGTTTTGTTTCAAAAATATATGTTGTGTGAAGCATGTTGCTCAACAGAACTTTAGTTCTACTGGCAATGAAAAACACTGGATATATATCAAACAAAATTCTGGCTAAATTAATAGAAAATGTTTGAAGACGGCAGTCAAACACAATGTAAAAATAAATATACGGTGGTTTTAATGTGTGAGATAATTACAGTAGAAATGTCTGATTGTGTCCCTTTTAATGCCAAAAATGAACTAAAGTAAATACATGAACAGATTTGAAAAACAGCAAAGTCTCATACCAGGAAACATGATCCGGTTTCTGCAGATTATTCACAGATGCTTTTTAATAAGCAGATTAATGTATAAACTACTTTCTTTCTCCCAAACTACACCAGTCAACTGTTTCATAGGCAAAAATAAGTAATTACAATTATTAGAATAATTTCCCTTTTCCCGTATTCTGACCCTGCTAGCTTGTGAAGTTGAGTTTATGGCTAACCGCTTCTGCTAACTGACCTGAAACCATTAAGTTAGCTAGTCTTGCAGCATTAATGTTTCCAGTTTGGAATCAAATTTTTCTTGACCTCATTTCTATTAGCTCTGTCTTTAGCTACTAGATGTTTCAATCTGCTCACAAGCTTGTCAGTAACCTTGGAAATTCATAGAGTTAAATTGTGATCCACAAAAACCAAAGAGTCAGACAAATTGTAAAACTACTTTTAAAAAAAATTCCACTGCAATAAAATATTCCTACTAAAATTCCCTGTTTGTCTCAGAGAACATGGTTTCTGCGACATGGTGAACCTGGCACCCTCTCTGAATAAAGATATGCCTTTAACAACTTCCACGTCTTGTTGCTCATTAGCTAACAACCCTGTACTCTAAACGTTAAATGTCCTGTTTAAACCATAGTTTTGCTCAAGTGAGGATTACCCCCCCACCTTTATGCCATCCCTCCAAACTCTGGCAGTAGCGCAGCCACCACTTTTTGTCATGAGAATTGTGATGTCATTCAGCTCGGACAGAGGACCCAATCGACCCCCTGGCCTTTGACCCTTATTAACCCTGAGCTGGAGTGCTGTATTCAAGGTGTAGCCATCTGTGTGCCTTGTTGTGTCCAGGCTGCCCTCCTCCCTCACTCTTTATCATCCCTCCCAGTGTTCAGGAGCAGTGGAGTGATCACAGGGTCTCCAAACGACCACATGACAGGATGGTTCACTTCAGAGCTGCATAAAAATTGTATTTATTTATTTATGCGTGCCAAGACTGTGGTGAAACCTGCTGACAACTTTGGGGTACTTGCACTAAACCGGTGTGTAAAGAGCTTGTATGATGCATAGCTAATAGGTAAACTACCCAACAGCATTAAAAAATGTTTCACAACCAACTACAACATTAAAATACTGAATACACTTTAATTACTTTGGGGTAGAAACACACAAACAGTTTCTAATAATACAACAAGCACAAAAGCTGTTCTGTTTCATACTAGTAGTACATTTTGCTTAAAGTGATTTGTAACTTATTTGACTGTTTAAAATGCCCCCTTTAAATAAAAGTAGTACGTTTACTTCAAGGGGACATATGATGCTGATATTGAGTTTCATAATTGTATTTTGCATTTCTACCACAACATGTTTACATGCTTAAATATTCCAAATACACATTGTGTTTCTTATAAGATCTATCTGAATATACTTGTGTCCACTCTCTGTCTGAAACGCTCCAATTTAGCGCCTTTCATTTTGAACCCCCTCTTAAGAAAGGCAGGATGCTCTGATTGGTCAGCTTTTCTGGGTCTTCTGCAGCATATATTCTCTTTGTGTCTCTCTGCCATCATTGCAGCACTAAATGGCACTGTTCTCAATTTCTACGAACAATATATTTATTATAGTCGGGACATCACAACTGTACAAAAGTCCTGATGGGTTAAAGGCAATGTTTCTGAATACATAATGTGTGCATTTCTCTGTGGATATAGCATTTTGTTTCTCATATTAAAGAAAAAAACTGATCATTTGACGAAGCAAACAATATTTTTATTAATATTTATCCCTGGCATCTGTTCCAAAACTTTGTGAAAATGGCCAAATACATGATGTGCACAGAAAAGGACATGTTCAAGTATCCACCTTTTTGTTCCTGATGATCTTCTACTTGAGACCGCACATGTAGATGATTAACACGTTACTCTCGGTTCCTTTTAGCAGTGATCTTAGAAAGTAGTGGTTTGCACTTTAAACTTTAAAAGAAAAAGGTTCATCCACCCCTCTTATCATCCAGCAGCATGTTTGCTGGTTATCGGCTGCTGAGTCAGAGGTTTGTTTACAGTATTGACTGACATTTAGAACATATATTGTATCTGAAGGAAGATGTATTTGCACAGAGAGCAAAGTCTGATTAAAGGGGGAAAAAAAACTATACAACAGGGATCTCGATCGCTGTATCATTGCTACATTGAAGCTCATTTTTGAAAATATGCTTGTGAATGCTGCTGTCGTCCTCCTGAAACTGCACCTTCACTGTCAGTGGAGAGCATTTATCCACTCTGCAGCTGATGGTCAACGTGTCACCTGAAGATTGGAGGCTACAGCCGCTCAGGTCAAGCCTGTCATCTTTGGACACCGAACACAGCAGCTGGTCCTTGTCGATGGAGATGACTGCCCGTCCACTCAGAAATCGGGGGCTTGCACAGAGCATCCTGTCAAGCATCTCTACATATTGGCTGTATTTCTGCAACCAATCATGCAGATACCACATGTGGCAGTCACACTTCCAGGGGTTCCCGTGCAGTCTCACTGTGTGCTGGAGGACAAAAGGGTCTAAGAGGCCCGGTGGGAGGGTTTCCAGCCGGTTGTCATTGAGAAAGAGCTGCTGAATAAGCAACTGGTCCTTAAACAGTTTTGAGTCCAAGGAGCTCAGGTTGTTCTGGTGCAGGTGGATCGCCTTAATGTTAGATAGATCACTGAAAATGAACTCGGGCAGGAAGGTGAACTGATTTTCAGACAGGTCCAGATTCTCCAGGGCTGTAACATTCATAAAAACATCCTCAGGAAGCATAGAAAGCTGGTTAGAGGACAAGATGAGGTCAGCAAGAGATGTCAAACTGTGCAGAGAGGACAGCTGAGTCAGTCTGTTGCCTTTTAGATTCAGCTCTTTTAAATTTGAGGTCTCGAATCCAAAGACTTTATCACTAAAGGTTGTGAGGAGGTTTCCGCGAAGGTTCAGCACTCTCAGTTCATTTAACGCAAAGAAAATATCGTCTGTAAGTTCTGATATCTTATTCCCCTCCAGATGAAGCTCTATCAGCTGAGAAATGTTGTGGAACATGTCAGATGTAACATTGCTAAGGAGGTTGTTGCTCAATTTCAGGATCTCGAGTTTTGCCAGATTAGAAAAAGTTTCCTTTTTTATGTCTTGAAGCTTGTTCTGGGACAAATCCAGCTCCCGCAGGTTGTGCAGGTTCAGGAGGAGAGATTCAGGCAGGTCTGATAGGATGTTGCCCTTCATCTGCAGAGATTCAAGCTGTTTCAGATGGTCAAACATGCTCGGAAGCACCGTCTTGAATCGGTTGAAGTTAAGCAGCAGTTTGGTTAAGTTTCCCTGCTTTGAAAATGTTCCCGGATACAATTGCTCCAGCCAGGGGTTCCCACTGATTTCCAGCTCCTGCAGCTCGGTCAGACGCTCAAAAGCCTGAGCGTGAACACTGCGCAGTGCATTGTTCAGAAAGATGAGCTTTGTGAGTTGGGAACTTTCCCCTAAAGTGTTAGCAAAGAGGTACGATACAGCTGTTCTAATAACAATAAAGTTTTTAATCTGCTTGGACATGTTCTTGGGTAAATACGTCATCCGTTCATCAGCACACAGTATTTGGACTGAGCTGAAACACTGGCAGGTGTACGGACAGGAGGTCTGTGAATGTGTGCTGCCTTTGTGGCAGAGCAGCAGCACGAGGAGCACAAACAGGCCCAACTCTCTGTCCATTTTCACTGTCAAAACATGAAGAACGTTGATGTGAATTAACAGTGTTTGATACAAGTACAGAATGAATACCTTCTGGTGGTTCTCTCATGTTTTTCTGATAAAGAGATGAAATCCAACATACCTCTGTGTAAAAGGGATCCCGTAGCATTGAAGCAGATTTCCCTGTGGATCTACGAGCTGGCCGACACAAAGTGCAAATGACAACAAGTCTGAATTAGGTAATACGAAAACCTTTGGTCAGCAGCCAGCTTCTGCCATGCTTTCATTTGCTCAGGAACAAAAGCGGACAAACCCTATAATTCAGCAAATCATCTCAGGTGTTGCGATAATAAATTGCAATAATTAGAATATTTTTCTTCTTTTTCAAATTTTTGTTTCCGTAAAACAGATATGAGTCACTATTGACCAAAACGAAACAAATAGATCAAACAGGATGTTTGCTTTCATCGCCCTTTTCAGTTATTTGTTTTTTTTCTATGACTTCTGCTTCTACTTTTACCCTGACACCAAATATCATTAGACACTGGCTGGGACAAAAATAAAACAGAATATGATCATTTGCTTATCATTTTTGATCATTTATTTCAAAGGTGTATTCAGAACATTCGGGACAACAAAGTGTCTAATTACACTGTGGTATAATGGTGCAAAGTACAAAAGAGATATAAAAGAAGTACCACATCAAATAATACAAAGGTGAAAAGCCTTGGCTATGGTGTGTCTTGCTTGTAATAAGCAATAGGTATTCATTTTATTTTCATTAGCAATTTGCAAGAGATATTACATGGAAACATAGTTTGTCATATAAAAACTTCCCAAGCCTGGGCTGCATACAACTTATAATATATGAGATAGACCAAGACATGTATAAGTAAAATTTATAATATCATATATTTTATGTAGGATGCTTTCCTGTGAGACTGGAGGATTAGGAGCAGTTTTAGCCTTGCAGGAGACATTCACCTCCACCAGGTGTCCTCCTGTTCCTCTGAAGCTCAGTCTGTTTGGCATTCCTGGACCCTCCCTCTAATCTGAGGTATCCCCTGAGGATGCACAGGTACGTAGCACTGTTTGGGATCAGATCCTCCACTCCACCACCCCAGACCTCCAGGAAGTACATCAACAAAGTTTAAGGAACTTTTTAATCTTTTGGGACCTTTGACTCTTTTTACATTTCCCCAACTTTTTTAGTTTTTTTAAACAATGGCCAATGCAGGAATACAGCTTCTCGGCTTCACGCTGGCCTTCCTGGGCTTCATTGGCTCCATAGCATCCACAGCCATGGTGGAATGGAAAGCTTCATCGTATGCAGGAGACAACATCATCACAGCTCAGGCGATGTTTGAGGGCCTGTGGAAGAGCTGTGTGTCCCAGAGCACCGGGCAGATTCAGTGTAAAGTGTATGATTCTCTTCTCCAGCTGCCAGGTAATGTTGTTCATGCATCAGGTTCTCATTGTTCCACTGATTAGATCATTAAACTCATTACAGTGTGCTCTGCTTTACCAAGTTCTTCTCCTGCTAAATATGTGGGTGTGTGTGACTCATTGGAATATAACTTGAGCTTTCTCAAACAGATTTTTTTTTCTATAGGGAGCTTAAAATTGAAATAATTCATTCATTTATTATTTAATTTTTTATCTCAGATATTTTGGATGCACGGTAATTGTCAGTAAATAGCAATGTTTTAGCCTCTTTGGTCATTCAAACCTTCCTGCAGGTTAGGGACCGTGCCCTGCTCGTTCCCTGTGAAGCTGCTAACGTGCAGAAACATGTTGGTCAAATACCAATGGCTTGCTCTTCAAAAAGAAATGTCCTTTAAAAAAACAGCTCAGAAGAAAGAGATGTTATGGATGGGATTCAGTTTTAGACATGAATGTGCCTGTGTAAAAGAGATTTTTAATGTCTATACACTAAAAGGTCTATACACTAAAAGGTCAATTTGAGCTCCATCAGTCAGGAATGTTTGAAGGTGACTCATGCTGTGTGCACTCCCGCCTTTTGTGCTGTTGTGAACAAGAGCACAGAGATTTCATAAAGACATTTTTTACCTTTACGATT
>JAOWBC010000115.1:14637124-14650921 GCA_028566105.1 Hypoplectrus providencianus
TAAGCATTATATTTTACATGTAATTTAGCATGTGTGAGCATAGTTTGTGTAAATTATTAAGCACTTAAATAGATTCTAGTTTTGAAGAATAAATTAATAATAATAATAATAATAATAATAATAATAATAATAATAATAATAATAATAATAATTTGCAAAAACAAACAAACAAATGAAATAATGTGCAAAAATAATCATAAATAAAAATCTAAAAAATATACTCCATATTCACTTGCTCTTTCCAATTATTTAAAAAGTTACCAGGAGTAACCAGACAATGGTGTGTGTCCTGCGGGGCCTGATCATTGGCACTGCCTGCTGCTCTCTGACAGTCATGGGACCAGATCCAGTGTGTTCCCGCTCGCTCCTCCATGACACCCGGCGGCAGTGTCATGACACTTGTAGACAAACTCACATGAGATGAAGAGATGAAGTGATACTACAGCAATATGTTACATAATGACCCTGATATCAATGATTTCTTTGTTGGAAGCGTTTAGTGATAAAGTGATTTTTAACCACTTGTTGATGATGAATGTAATCAGTGTATAAAGTGACCCAGCTTTGCTCCGTTATTGTCTTTCTTCCCTAAAATGTGAAGGAACCCTTGAGAGAAAAAGCTTTGAGTGACAGTTCATCATGAGTGGTAATATTAACTTATTCCTTGACCACGTTTGCTCTGTGCGAAGGGATATGCACCTTGGTGTCCAGGGGCTTTTTGAAAAAGGCAATAAACCATCAGTTCATCAGCTGTTAGTGTCAAATCCTCAGAATCCCCTTAAAAACAACTGAGTGCAGTTCAACCGAAGCCCATTTCTGATGGAGATTAAATATTCTGTATGTGATTATAATGAGAAAATATCAAAAACATCATAAATCAGCTGTCATCCAAAGCACATTTTAACAAAACTCTTTTTTTTTTTTTTTTTTTTTTACATTGGTTGTGGATTTCAAACTGCTTTATTCAGTTTTCATACGTTCTAATCACCTGGTTGATTCGAAAACCTGAATGATGAACATCGAATGAATCCAAATCAGGAGATGTGTCCACATTGATGAAATTATTTTGAAATGGCCATGATCTAACACTAATTCATCGCTTAATTCAAGAGTGTTTAGTAATGTTAATGTGATCATTTGTTGAATGAAAAGTGCCCCAGAAGAGATCTGTGACCTTTCAAGCTTTTAATATTTATTGTAGTTTCTGTTGTTCAAGCACAATGAGTGTCATGTCAGTCACAAAAACCACAATCATGAGAATTCTGGATCCTTACAAGAAAGCTGCACGGGTCAAATAGTCAGCTGAGGCCACTGAATGAGTAGAAGGATGTTATGTAACACAGATAATGTGATTCAGCTTGAATTCCATGGAAAACCGAACAAATTACTCGGTAAAGCTTACATAAATGTGTAATGCAGCATAAGAAAGTGTCGAAATCGATCCTGCTCATTAAGTCATGCGCTGAAAAAAGGAACTGATGCTGGTGAGTGAGCGCACAGGATTCAACAAAGCCAAAGTTGCCAATGAAAAGAACTCTTCAGACAAAAACATTCTTTTCAATTACTTGTGAAGCAGCCATGGCACAGCGCGGACGCACTGTCCCCCGTCTGATTCAATTTACAGGCAACATGTGAGTGTCACTCAGAGGACAAACAGAAAAATACAGGGAGATGCTACCAGGAAGCTGTGAGGGAGTCTGAGAGCGGCCAGCGGCTCCACCTGTGGCATTACTCGAGGAGGGATTCACTTTAAGATTCAGTCTTTAACACGCTACAGTCATGGTTCCTTATATCATCAGGAGGTGCACAACAGCTGCAGGACATGTTTTTGGATGTTTGCTTTGATTTTGTGAGAGTTTACAGCAGCAGTTCAAAGTGTTCATAGGTAAAAGCAGAAATACAACAAGATGAATTTACTCCACTTATTTTAGCAAAAGTACAAAAGTATCAGCATCAAACTGTACATAATGTATGAGAAGCAATAGTAATCTGTATGGACCCACTAAGATTAATTTTATTATACTAGACATATCCGTAGACTGTATTTATTAATGCATTAATATGAGCAGCATTTTCATTTAAAGGTAGTGCTAATTTCGATAACGTAGTACAGTGTTATGTGGTTTAATTTTATAAGTGTGTAATTGCTTTAAAGGACCATGTTATTTTTTGTTGAATCTTGTCCTGAAAAGTAACTAAAGCTGAGAGCTAAATATAGTGGAATAAAAAGTATGATAAACAAGAACTGGAGTACAATTATAAAAACAATACTCCAATACATGCACCTGGATGTTTTTTTTATTTTTATCACAGTTCTTCAGTATTTGCACTTGGTTACATTCCAACACTCCAACACATGATGTGAATGATTCACATTTTGTGGTTGTCTGTAATTTGCATCACACAACATCAATTTTTGTTTCCTTGGACATCAGCTGGTAAGCTTGGCAGAAGTCCTCAAAATGGGGGAAAAAAACTTTTGCTAATGGTTTATGTGCTCAGATAATTCTTTGCCAGGAGCAGAAAAAAAAAATCATTATCATACTTGCATCCTAATCTTCATATTTTCTGCCCATTTCAAGCTAAAATACGCTAATCTTTGTATACAGAGCACAGAGAGTCCTGATCTTCTGATCCCACTCTCAGCAGTAAGGCATAATACATGTAATTCCCTATTTCCTGAAGTGTTGTATTATTTATTAAATGTCAAATTATCTTCTTTTTGAGCTCATCTGACTCTCCTATTATGGCCACTGGTTGCTTCTTCATTGCTGCGGACCAGACGACCAGGTGAGAGAGCTCGGGCAAACAGCATGGCGTTCAGTCCCCAGCATCGATTATAGACCCCAGAGAGCGCCGGTTGCTAAGGCTAATCTTGGCCTTTCAGCCACGGGTCACTAAGTGTTCATTCGCTAGTGATTCATCCTTCTGTGGAAAAATCAGAGTGGCTGCTGCTGTGCCGGCATATCACATTAAGAGACCACACACGCAGCATGACACACTGACTGGTCAGGGTGGAACTTGTGGAAAGCAACACCAGCAACCATTTGAGGACACGAAGCCTTTTTACATTTCATTTTAAGGATAATAAATAAGAAACAGTAGAAAATAAAATTAGATGTTTCATGCATATTAATATTTTCACGTAAGACATTTTTTGTTGTTAAAAAGCATACAGTTTTTAGAAATCATTGTGCTGTTTTCAGGTATTTTATAGCAGGAGAGTTGCCATTAGATATAGATACATTACATTCAGGATCAGCCTCAGGTGGGACCAAATGAAAATGAAAAACAATGTAAAAACTAACACTTAAATCTGATTTTGGGGGAAATAACATGAATGAAAAAAATGCTTTTATTCATTATAAATGAGGAAAAAGTCCAACCCCAAATAAAACAGATTTAAGTTCTTGGTAAATGACAAGATTGCTAAAAAGAGAAATGTGAGTGACACACTTTGAGTTGAATCTGTGATCTTTCTTCACTCCGGTATTAATCTGCAGTGATGTATAATATCAGTCCGAGGAGCTGCAGCGTCCAATCAATAACCAATATGCAGTAGCTGGTGTCTCAACCAACAAAAAGACTTTTGTACAGTTGCTCTCATGTATCCTCACTCATGGCTCCTCGGTTCTCCCCCCTTGATCATCAGAGCACAAATAACAGCTTTGGGGCTGTGAAGATGTGTAATGTAAAAGGGGTAATTTGAGGTGCAGTTTTTTAGATAGTCCATGTAACTGTGAGCCAGGGGGACTACTTTATTACAACACATATTGGCACTTGGGTTTGGCAGCATGGAAGTGAGAGGGACAGGGAGGGTGGGATTAGTGCTCATTAGTGTCATGTTCTTGGTTTTGCATGTGTTTTTGAATCCTGACAATGACCTTTAACCTGGACCTAACCAAGTAGTTCCAATTCATCAAGCAGCCAAAAAAAAAAAAACAAGACAAAAACATGAATCTTGCTGCTTAAATAACTTTAAGCGTTAGAGATGAAATAACCTGCCTCATGTCTGTTTAGCTGTCTCATAATATAATGCAGTTACATACACTGTGTTTGTACATCTGTCTCATTTCCTCTCTAAATGAACCTTTAGCAGTTATGTCTCACTCGCTGATCTGACTAAAACATATTTTTATTTAACATTTGTCACTCAGCAGAGTCTTTAAGCCAAAGAAACAAACATTTAAGAGTTCATGCAACAAAAATGCACAATAAATAATAATTAATAATGTTGCATCAATGATTCTAATGTAAACTGCATTCTCTTTTTCTTGTTGTGAGTCCAAGTGGGTTCAAAGTGTCATGTTTCTGTGTTTGGAAATGAAATAAAGGAATAGGTTTCAGTGATCCTGCAGTACGTGTTGAACAGTGTGTTCCTCTGACATGCTGCTGTGAACCTTTCGTGATGTCTGCCAGGTCCCTGCAGTTCTCACCTTATCTTCACATCACAGTCTGCGTCAGTGGTGACCACTGACTGTATCATCAAAGCAAATAAACAGGTCACTGTAGTTCCTATACACTCCACATTACTTTACCTTTCATTGCTTTCTGAGCTGTGAATACAGAACCTGCATAGAATAACAGGTATGTTTTCTTTCAATCTCACACCCAAGTTATGTTTGTGATGGCAGCGTGAACTCTAAAATGATTTACGAGATTGCTTCACAGATAGAAAACTGGACCTGCACATTCAGTCCATTAAGACTTCAGCCTTTAGGGTAGTCTTGTAAAAGTTTATTTTTCCCTCATGTCTTCCTTTTTGCTCCTTCTTGCCTCATACCTTCTCTCCCTCCTCTACCTCTCCACACTGTGAAGAAGCAAGCATTATTGAAATACCTTTCTTGCTGTAACATAGCCCTGAGATATATATTATATACAGCCAGAATAAACACCTGTATAATTAAATTGTTCTTTCAACTACAAGGCTATATGTGATGTGTTTCCATGCTCTCCTGTGACCTGCTGGAAGAATGTGATCTCTCAATCCACCCGTATCTCCTGTGGCAGACTGAACTGTGTGCGAACTGTTTGACCTGGATGAGGATCATCTGCTGTTGGAGGTTTCACAGGACATGGATCAAGAACGGACTTGAAAATAAAGTTTTAGATCCAAGCAGTACTAGTATACAAAAGATGCAAAGGATGTGTTGTAAACTTTTCCTGTTGTAAAGATAAAGTTATGTCACCCCAGAGTTATCATAAACACGCTAAAAGAGTTTCCAAAGGAATGATTTCATCGTCAGTCAGGGGAATATCAGTCAAAACTCCTGTCAAGTTGCCCAGATTTCTTTTTTTGAAATCATGCCTTTTTATTGTGCATCCAAGGGGAACTCTATATCAAAATGGTATTATTCTTGTTTATGAATGCCTTAAATCAGTTTTTGCAGCTCTACATAACTTAATCATGGATTAACCAATCCAACCTGTATATACAGAGTGATAAATGTTGATTATAATTAATGGTAGTACAGGTGTTATAATGTTTCCTCCTGCTTGTCTTTTGTCCTTGTTACCGAACCTCGCGGCAAACTGATCCGAGGCAGCGGACACTGACTGGTCCTGGAAATCTGTCACCCGCAGGTGTCAAATGCAAGGGCCCAGACAGAGGGCCCTCCTACGACACAGCCAGTACCCAAATAACCCCTGATGATTTGTCTCATGTACGCTGCTGCCCTCTTTCACACCTTCCTGTCACTCCCGTGTGGAGCAGTTGTTTACCTCCAGCTCGGGTTACACTTGTGGTTCTGCCGTGGCGAGTCTTGTGAAACCAAAGCGATGACCTGGAATTCAATCCTTTGACCCCTGTATGTAAAGTGTGACAAGCAAGCACTCACATGATTGCGCTCTTTCTAACTTTCTTGAAATCCTTCAAAGCATTTGATGGAGAGAAGGACATGGATGCAAAAGCCACAAAATCTAAACAAACCTAGAAAATTCAAAACCACAAACATTTCTAAGAGAGTAATCTCCACATCCAAACCTTCAGGGGAAAACACAGCTATATCATATTTCAGCCCATACTCCTCAGACTGGATTTACCATCTCAGCGTATAGCCCCACCTCCAATAGTGGGAATGTGAGCTGTAGTTCACACCAGGCGAACAGAGTGCACGTTGTTCAAAAACATGGTGGCCTCAGAGCAAAGGGTTATGTCCGTTACGTAAAAGCCTGTTTAAAGCACCATAAACAACATGCTACATTAAGAAAGTGCGCAGCAGCTGCATGTGACTGAGCAACACAAGAAACATTTTGAACATAATAAGTGACGATTACAGCGACTTGCAGTTACTTGACAGAGGAATAAAAATAGGCTTGTAGTTTGGTTTATATTGGTGTGTGCAGAAGCCATCCGGGCCAGAACAAGCTGAACAAAATGTTTAAGGACACTAGGTCAAGCTCCCTCACCGCCAGACAGTATTGATGCAACAATAAATATTTGATTATTAACTTCAATCTGTTCAAGATTTGAGTTCAGCTGCAAGTAAATGTCACGTCAAACCAAACAATAACTTACTGGGCCGTGCCTCCCGATCCACAACATTGGACCGCAGCCTGCAAGCTGCACAAGTTGAATTTTTTTGGTCAAGTTTTTTACGTTGCGGTTTTTTTAGTTGCTGGGATGCAATTCCTCAAAGTGCTAGTTGTTTTCCATGGCTTCAGTCTTTTTCAGATTTCCATGAAGAACCTCACTTAGGTTTCCTTCATGCTGACATGATTGTTATTTCCTCCTTAAGAACGGCAGACTCAGCACACTGGGAAGCAACTGCAAGCCTGATGATAGTTTGCTGAAATGTAATGGTTTCTCAATGTTGATGAAATAGTTAATGTATTCTGTACACATTTTGAGGAGAGGTTTTGAGGTACTGATAGTCAAGACTATCTCTCAGAAAATGACACCGTATGTTGATCACAGAGAAGCTTATTATAACCCATATTAAGTGTGAGGTTAGGCAGTGTTTTCTGTTGGATGTAGTAATTATGATTGAAGACAAGCTGGAAGGGAGGTTAAGGAGTATAAAGAACAGCAAGGTCCATTTCGGGAGGGCAGGCAAATGGGTCAAAAGACCACAGGACGTTCACCCTAGAGATCGCTGTTTGTGCTCCCAGTGAAACCAAAAGTCAGCAGTGTTATTTTAAACATGCATATCTTCTGTTTAGATCACCAAACAAACAGCAGCAAACAGACTCTTCAAGTACACTGGAAATGACATAATATACTAACCGTAAGCACCAAAGGCAGTCAGCCATGTACTGGGTTTACCTGGTTTCAAATCATGAAAACTTTACATTGCTGCAGAGAAGAAACATCTCATTCATGTGCTGGTCATGTTTTGTAAGACCAAGACAAAGAAATACATTAAACTGAAGATGACATGTTTTTCATTATTTTTTTTATTTATAAGAGCTGGCACTGTGGGTATGTCTTTACAATACCAGTGACAACACACCAAAAGGCACATTAACTTACTAACAAGTTACTTTATCAGGGAATGCCTGAGCAAAGTAACTACTTTGTAGTGAAGGTAACTTTGTCCAACACTGTTTACAGCCACTCTGCTGAATCAGGCATTGTCAGTAAGAAGCTAACAAAACAAAGTACAGTTGCCAGCTACACTGGACCACTCTGAGTCTGGATGCTCAAACGTTAGGCTGAATCTCTCCAATATCGCCTCCAACACATTTTGTGCCACAACTCTTTAATCGGTAGTCCTCACGCGAGCAGTTGTGGTGGGCAGGGCGGAGGTCCTGAATCCAGAGATTTGTAATGAGGAAAAAAAGATGTCAGACTTGAAGTCTGTTTTAATGATTTAGGTTGACTTTTTGGGGAAAATCATGTTAGACAGAAAAAGTGTGCTTGCATAATTTGAGCATTTGTGCACAGTCTACAGGGATTTTAATATGCTACATTAAAAGGCTCGGACAACAAAAGAAAAAGTGCACGGAAAAAAGAAGCATTTGTAAAAAAAAAAAAAAAAAAACAACTCTTAAATAAATAGGCCAAAATCTTAAAGCACACAGTGCATTTACCCTCACAAGCATAGTAAACAAATTTCAATTGATGAATGAAGTGTATCTATGTAACTGCTCTCAGTTTCCTCTTTAGTATGTTTCTTTGAAACAAGTTGGATGCTGAAAACACAATGGCATTTGGTGTGTGAGGAAGAATCCAAGTACTAAAACATCAAAAGCTTCAGTGCAATATGGATGATTAAAAGCATACCATCTGCTCTGTGACTGACACTCCCTTTTTCCATGTTCCAGCAGCATTCCTGAAATGTAGAGCACATATATTTTAACTGTCAGACAAAAAACAAGACACGTGAAGCTCCCACACAACCCTGCAGAGAGGGGCAGACATCATATACTCTGAGCTGCAGTTTAACAGTTTAAAATACCCATCTGCCTGACATTAACGCAGGTTATACATTAACCTGCGATGTTACATACCGCAACTGCAGAAGCAAAATAGTGCTCTGCTTTTTCCTTCACCTGTTTTTCCAGTGCAGATGTTGCACATTTAGAACTAGTTGTAAATCATCAGTTCTTGGAGCAACTTAAAAATGTTAAAAACCAAACAGCGCTCATAATCCAAACGTGCTTTAGTGAGAGGATAACATAATGTTTGGTTTGTTGACTATCCAGCTCTTCTCTCAGGTGCTGGCACAGCAAACTCAGAGAGAAAAACAAGAATTCCCAATCAGAAACATCTTTGCTTGTATTAAGCTGCAATAAAGAAAGGGATTTATGCTATGACCAGAAGCCATTACAACAGAAATGGGTCATTTTGCACCAGCTGCAGCTCAGTGAATCACATCTGTACCCAACACTCAGGTTACACAGTAATAGATCTCAACAGGGGTAACTAAGAGACGGCCTTTATGATGCACTTGTCCGCCATTAGCATGCCACTGGCTGATCTCCTGGAGACATGCAATGACAGTCACCAGATAGTTTGCATATTAACAGCATGCAGTGGTGTTTTGTGGTTCATGCTTCAAATGCAAAGCCTCGCTTAAGGTCGAGGGTGGATCAGTGGCATGAACATGCAAGGAATGCTTTCCTTAGGGCTGCTGGCAGGCAGCTGCACTCGACAAGAAGAAGGGGCATGTTGTCAGTAGTATGAAAGATTAAATTGGAAATATGACATCATGCAGAGGGGGGACTTGTTGCTATGGTTGCACTGTTACTTAATTGTTTTTTGATTCTCTGCTCCACATTAAAAAATGTTACTTCTTATTATCTGAACTACCATTTTAAGAAGTGACAGCAAATTCAAAAACAATTTTAAACAAGTAACTTTTAAAGTACTTTATTAGATACTTTCAATACAGAGTTAATAGTTATAAGTAATTTTCCCAAAAATTCTCCATAACCACTATGCTGCATCGGCCACTGCCAGTTACAAGCTAACATGCCAACAAAGTAGTCCAACATGCCAGCAAGACATTCTGAAACGTCTGTGCTTCTTGATTTAGGAGGACGGCAGACTCCTCATCTGAGTCGGGATGCTCAAACTTATGACCGTATGATCAATATTTTAAATTTTGCTGCAGTTTTACAGCTCAGAGTGGCATAGAATAACAGCTTTTGGTCCGTCAACCTGAAAAACACCAGAATTTGATTAATTTCTTCTAGAAGAGCCTTATGATTAAATCATTTGATTCCCATTCAAGTTAGCAGTGGGCTGAACGGTAACTACCATAGGAAGTCTTTAGTGTGAAGAAATACACTTTCTGATTGCTGTTTTAAAAACACATCACAATGAAAAGGAAAAATCGAAATCTAATAAATAACATTGTAATAAGACTGTCATTTTGTTGAATGACTAAGATTGTAAGATTTAACTGGACGATTTTTATGCCTGTATTTTATTTTTCAGTGTTAGTTTTTTGATTTTCAATGCCAATCTGTGCTCTTTTACTTTAGGACTTTAGGATTTTTAGGATGCCAAAATCTAAACTCACTGTCCCCGTTTCATATATTTTATGGCTATGTGAAAATTATTACACCACACACATGTCACGGCTGGGGATAGTTTCCTGAATTACTTTGAGATATTGTGGTTATTGTTGCTCTCTTTCTCTTATTCACCACAATCACTTTCATGCAGTCCCATAGCTGAAATCCCCCGCAGTAACAGAAGTTTTCGAAAATAAAATCAAAAATAGATGTTCAAAAATCTGTTGTATAACTTTTGCACAATGTTTTTTTGTTGTCCTTACAGCTGTATGTTCCCACTTTCCCTCTTCTCAAGTGAGCAGACTTCTAGAGTAGACCCTGTTTTTCACTGACTCACCAGCATGGGACAAAATGAACCTTCAGAGGTCATCGTGTTATCTAATTCACACATCACATCCGGATTAGCAGCTAATCAGCGTTTGGTCTTATGACAGTTCCCTCAGTGGTTGCATCTAGCGGCCAGACTACATTAGCTCCCTAATATCATTAGCTCCCTGCTCCCTATGTGCGCTAACAACTAACCTCAAGGGTACAATCAGGAACTGGTCTTGCTTGTGCAGGTTTGAGTAAGATGGCTCTTGATATGCTTGATATTTTGAGTTAAAAAAAAAAAAAAAAAAGAGTAACATCTAATGTGAAGATGATGTCAAAATAATGTTACTATTAGATGCAATTAGTTTAACTCTGTATGGGTGTAAATATTTTATATGAATGAATCACTGCAATTAGTGTAAGTCTCAAAGGAGGACACTTGACAACAGTAACACATAAAAGGACGTGTTCATTTGCTCCTTCTAGTGAAAGTGCTTGCCAACCATATCACAACAATATTGTGCAAAGAAAACAGTACAATCCCTCCTTTGTGAAGCTTCTAACATCCACGTTTCTTTCTGTCAGAGTGGAAGTGATTCAACGCTATGGGAGCTTTTGATGCCATTGTTGGGTTATTGCTTATTCAGGATCATATCATGTTATTAAAGGCATCTTGTTTACACTCGCATATGATCAAATCCAATATAGCATCACAAACTATAGCCTCATATTGTGCAGCTCCTATACACTGGGACATGTTTAAGGTGTCATTTATGATATTTGACCTGTTTTATTATCAATAACAATTTCTGATATTATGTTTTTCAGTGCCCTTGTCTGAATAAAAGTATACATTTATAATCAGTTTGAGCATAAGGTAGTACATTGAAGGATGACCTCCTGCCCTCAATTTTAAAATAAAGTTTAGATTTTCACCCTAGCTTAGTTTGTTTGCCCCTTCAGTCCAACATTAGTCTGTTGGCAGAACAGTTTTCAAAATGTAAAACCCCTCAGCAGGCTGCCTTCCAACATCACGCAGATCCACTGTTTGTAGTTCAATGACGTTCATACAGCCGCCCAATGTGGTTTGTGTTGTGTTTTTACAATATATCTGGGTGAAAGGGGCCAAATCTAACAGGTTTTTGCCATGGCAGAGGGCAACACAGCACCATGTTGACAAAACAGCTGATTGCAATGAGGCGAGACACACGTTTCTAATTAGAAATAATAATCATAATAAATGCAGCTTTATGAAATTGTCATCAAATCAAGCAACATGTTCTGCATTGAATGCGCATGTGATTGGTTGCTTCCTTGTTGACCAGTAAGCAGCAGATAAAAACAGTACAGGGTGTGTGGTATTAGAAAAAACAGACAAATGCACATGCACATGCTGCAGGCAGTGTTTTTGTTACTCTGTTAATATGTGTGCAATCTTTATAAAAAGACTCTTTCATAACAGAAAATCCTTCAATAAGACTACTTGATCTGTGTGTTTATTTCAGAAAAACAAGCAGCAACATCTGGGGCTAAAAAATGTTAAACCAATGACAAAACCTACAATTCTTCGATTGGCCACTTGAGGAAGGCTAAAAGCAGGCAATCCTCATTCACCCCATGTTAAAAACGTCCAAATTTTCAGCAGAAATAAAAATTCTGGCACAAAAAACCTTATTAGACTCTAAATTTCTTGTCTTGTCTTGTCTATGTATGGTAGGGTTGGGGGATTTTTACATTTTTATATAACCATTTTATTATGTTCATTCAGTTCTAAATCATATCAGAATCCAATCTAATATTGGTCAACATGTCGACTTTACTGCTGAATTTTTTTGCTTCCAGCCTGTTGTAACATTCAAGTGAATGAACTGAATTGGTGAACCAGTCTCTCCATTCAAATTCTGCAAGGTGAACTGTCTGGGTCCACAGTGTAAAGGCAGCTGCTGAGGTGAAAGACATCATTCCCCATTCCTTATCCTCAAACAAACTTTCCCAGCAAGTCTATCATGAAGGAAAATTTCCAAAGCTAAATCACTGGAGGGGCACCCACAATCACATTACTACCTCCCCTCATTCTCTCACAGCCATACACACAGAAACAAACCCTCACACACACACCACACCTCTTGTTTCTGTGCAGCCCTGCCCCCTCCTCATCCTCCTCCCTGAGGCTTAGCTGTAAAACAACAGGGGAATCCACCGTGGTGACACGGCGTCCCCTGGTACTTTTCCACGGACAACATGTAGTGAGAGGTGTTGCAATGTGTTTATATTGACTTTGCACACTTATTGCCTCACATTCCATGTATTTAAGATAAAGTATGTACTATTCCCTCTTTAGGATAAACTGGGGAAAGGACGAGCGACTTAAAATGAAAAGAAAACCTGTCCGTTCTCTTTGTTTGTCTGTCCGTTAACAGATTTTACTGTGAAGTGTGTGACGCATTACTTTACATATGTCCTGATGCACTGACTGGCCCTCTGCAGCGACTTTTTTTTTTCATTTTCAATCCATTCAGCCACTTATGCAACTGTGGATGCATTCTTTGAGGTGCAACAAAGTCACCATTCATGTGTCCCCTCTGAACGTTTTATTTGAGGTTAGACCACGAGGACACAAGCTCTTGTCCCCGTCTGACCTGACACCAACGAGATGATCCAAATATTTTTTTGATTTATATTTGGTCAGAGATGAGGGACACTGCACATTGGCCTTGTTTCTGCTTCAGCAGACATTCTCAGGAACTCACTGCATAGTAAAAAATGTTTGATCTAAATAACAGCTTGAAATGCTAACGTGTGGCCGCTGTTGACAAGCATGCTCAAGGTGACATCAAACACTAACGTTTGCTCTTGTTAATTCATTGCTATTATGATCTCAGTGGAACAGAGATGAACCGAATTCCTTCGCAAGAAATTCTCAGTGCACCTGTCACAACAACACATTCTACAGCTTTGACAGAAATAAAATGTGGTGGACACTTTAACATACCGATAGTAAGTAACACAGGATTTGCATCTCAAGAGCTGAGAGGAAACGTAATGGCCTAATATGAAACTTAGCAGAAAGACGTTCCCATCTCTGGTGTCGAGCCAGGCTGTGAAAACCACAGATATGAAAGAAATGAAAAGCAGGGTTCCTGTTTGATGTTGAAGGAGCAAACTGTAGTTTTCACCAAACTTCACTTCAGCCCCAATGCACCGTATCAGAAGAGATGTAGACCAAATGTGATCCGAAATAATAACAAATAAAAACAAAAAGCTGAAAGGCCCTTTTCAGTCTTTTTTTAAAATGCCACAGTGGGTAATGAAATTGACAGTTTCCTTTCATTTTAACATTATTTTCATAAGATATAGCTGCATTGAAAGTGAGAAAATAAATATTAAATGAAGAAAATAACAACAACAACAACAACAACAACAACAATATAATAATAAAAAATAAAAAATAAAATAAATAATAATAATAATAATAATAATAATAATAATAATAATAATAATAATAATAATAATAATAATAAT
>JAOWBC010000115.1:14711750-14739750 GCA_028566105.1 Hypoplectrus providencianus
ATTACATATGGCATTATTATTATTATTATTATTATTATTATTATTATTATTATTATTATTATTATTATTATTATTATAAGTAGTAGTAGTCGTAGTAGTATCACAATTGATTTATTATGGTTAAATAGAATTTTTTTTTAAAAGATCTCAGTTTTGCAATACTTTTTTGATAATAATCAAAATGATAAATTAATTTTCTTCACTTTCTTCAGCCTCTCTCCCCCTCCCCTCTCTCTCTCTCACTCTTTCTCTCTTCCTCCATGCATGCATGTGTGTGTGTGTGTGTGTGTGTGTGTGTGTGTGTGTGTGTGTGTGTTTGTGTGTGCACCTGTGTGTTACCACGTGTGTGTGAGTCTGTCTCTCTCACTTGCACTAGTCAGCGGCTACAGAGAGCCCTGTTGGAAATATGCCTCTTGGATTTCTGGGATTCAGATTATGTTCATTGATTATAGCAGGACTATTCTTCCTGCACACCAGCAGCACCAAGGAGCTTCCAGCTGATTATCTCCTCCAACCAGGCCGACAGGAGTCCTCTGTGCTGAAGCCCACAGTGCTGATCACCATCCTCGCCCGAAACGCACAACACAGCCTCCCTTACTTCTTAGGATGCATGGACAGGCTGGACTATCCAAAGGATCGCATTGCCATCTGGTAAAACAGACATATTTCTTTATTGTATTAACCAAATGACATAACAGCTTATCATTCTGACACATTTTTTTTAGAAGTGGGGGTTGTTGGCAGTGGATTTTAGGGGAAGATAGCAGGTAAACATGAGATGCCACACAGAAGTGCTGTGCACAATTTGGAAGCTGGAATTAGATTAGATTAATGCAGATGCAGCTCAACACAGTGTGTAATCAAACATCTGTAATAAACACTGTGATTTGGTTATGTTTCTTTTATATTTCAAAACATTCATACACACTATTATGTCTCGTAAATTAATTGCAGCCACTTTTTGGTTGATACCTTCTGCTACACTGGTTTTGGACTACTCCATGGAAACTTGCACTCAAGTCTCAATTCATATCAGATTTTTAGGTAAGAAACACAGTTGAAAGTGTGCTGATTTGATTTAGAGAAGTGGTATAAAACAAAATGTAAAGCATGAACTAGAGTATATGGACATGAGCACAGATATTCTGCCCCTTTAACTGCTCTTTGTAAATGTCATTCCTCACATTCTACAATACTGTTCAGCAGTAAACTAGCCATTCTCACAGGAGTGAGAAGCTTACACAAGGAGAGAAGAAAGACAGAGGAGCTGTAGCAGAGAGGTGAACTCAGTGTTTAATAGTGTTCATGGTGATCTCAGGGCAGCCTCTGACCACAGTGTGGACAACAGCTCCGCCATGCTCCAGGAGTGGCTCAGAGGAGTTCAACACCTCTACCACTCAGTGGAGTGGAGGCCTGCGGAGCAACCGAGGTGATTAACCGCTAAATTTAAAAAATGATACTTCATCTTGATACAGTTTTATCACAGTGTGGTGTTAGCGATATATCCTCTGATTCCTTTCAGCTCTTATGCAGATGAGCAGGGTCCCAAACACTGGCCAGACTCCCGGTTCACCCACGTAATGAAGTTAAAGCAGGCAGCACTCAGGGCTGCCAGACGACTTTGGGCTGACTACATCCTGGTGAGGCATTCAAAGACATAAGGCGAGACTCTTAATGCTCAGAGGAATTATGCACCGTCTCAGTCGTGGGTGTGTCATATCACCACTCTGTCATCTCTTGTGGTTTATCTCTGTCTCTCAGTTTGTGGACAGTGACAACCTGCTGACAAACCATCAGGTGCTATCTGACTTGATAGCAGAAAATCTGACAATTGCAGCACCCATGTTGGAATCAAAAAGCCTTTATTCCAACTTCTGGTGTGGCGTGACCCCTCAGGTGAGAGATTAAAATCATAAAATGCATTTGTTGTGCAAAATATGAAGTACGCCTGCAGGACGTTGACTATTCATTGTCTTGAAATACACACAGGGTTACTACAGGAGAACTCCAGAGTATATTCCCATCCGTAAATGGAAGCGGCGGGGCTGCTTCGCGGTCCCCATGGTGCACTCCACCTACCTGCTGGACCTGCGGCGCAGCGCGAGCAAGGCTTTAACCTTCCACCCTCCTCACCCCCACTACCCCTACCATCTAGACGACATCATGGCCTTTGCTTTCTCTTCACTGCAAGCAGGTTGGTAATCTGTCAGATTGTGCTTTTAATTTTATTCAAACTTCACAAGATCATTTTAGTATGTTATATTGATGACAGACACTAGTGGCAGACTTGTTACTGTGATGTGTTTTGATTATTGTGTAGGAAATCCCATTCAGGTCAGTTTTATGTATATAAAAATATGTAGCCCATAAATCAAAGACTCAAATGGCGGACTGGGAAAGGGGTCACACAGACCTGCCCATGGACCAAAGAGGGCAACCAAATCCAGGCATTTCATGGCATTATAAAGATTACTTAGAGAATAAACTTTTAGATTTACAAATCTTAACTACAGTAAATGAATAGATCCTTTACCATATGCAGTGGTGGAATCTAATAACACTGAGTGAAAAACTGTACTGTTGAACAATTTTGAAATACTTTTACTTTACTTGAGTATTTCCATTTTATGTAACTTATAGACAACATTTTAAGGTTAGAAACAAATATTGTATTTTTTTCTCCATTACATTTAGTTGCCAGCTTTAGCTACTTACGAACTTAAAAAATATTTTGGATTTAAAGTGACTCGACACGTTTTTAATTAACATAACAGCAAATGACAGTAAAATAATGTTTGGAATAAATGTAAAAACCTGAGTGGGCCCTGATACAGCTGCAGCTGGTCAGACTATGATTTTTTTGTGACATCTGCCTGCTGCTGCATGCCAGATAAAGAGACTGATCTCCCTGCAGGGGTTCAGATGTATGTGTGCAACAAGGAGCATTATGGATATTTACCAGTGCCCCTCAAACAGGACCAGACACTGGAGGAGGAAGAGGAGAGTTTCAGCCACACACTGACAGAGGCACTCAGTAAGCACATCTCTGGTTCTACATGTAAAGTGGATACAGACTCTATTTTATGAATAACAGAGGGACTTTTATGGCCCTCTGTCTTCAGTCTTTGCTTCCTTGTCAGCATTTCTGGTCCTTTTTGCTCTCACAGTCCTGACACATGTCTCACTCCTCTGTTAAAGCCCACTGCCTCTCATTTCCTGCTCGCCTCTTATTTGACCGTTTCACATCAGTTAGATGTTGAACCCATCTAACAAATCTGCTTCAACCCAAAAGACTTTGCCAGAAAAGGTAAATTTACTCTACTTCATGTGAAATGTGAAGGTGTAACTTTACTTTCCAGTTTCCTACACCATGGAGCCTTCACAGTATGTGCATAGTGTGGAGAAGGAAGCAGGAAAGATTGGGTTCGATGAGGTACAGATTCATATATAATAACTTCAGAAATATCTTCTTGTTATGGAGTGCTGTTTAACTGTCATTCCACTTTTCTATACATCCAGATCTTCCTGATCAATCTGAGGCGCCGCTCAGACCGACGGGAAAGGATGTTGCATTCTTTGAATGTCCTCGGCATCGACGCCACGCTGACTGAAGCCGTGGATGGCAAGTAGGACATACAGAAACAATTCTCATTATTATACTGTGATGGAAGGAGCATCACACGTTATTTACGCTGACATGATACTGTAATAACAGGAAAGGTCCAGCAGCCACATTTTTAGTATTAGTACAGTGTAAGTATTCCATTGTACTTTATCATATAAAATGGCTTGCCTAAGCACACAAATCAGTGCAAAAAAGTTTTTTTTGTCATACAATATTTAGTCTTAAGGCAGATGGAGCTATAGGTTATCCAAAGTATTTCATTATATTTTATTTAGAAAAACAAAAAGAGAAAAAAGAATCCTTTTTGATTCAGATGTCTTTGTGCTGCTTTTAAAAGGATTATTACTACACGGTAAACTAGCCCATCCCACCAAGATATCAAGACATGGTGGATACCAGTGGATTCATTTGGTCTTCCTTTTACAGTTGATACCGATATATAAATGTAGGTGAGATAGCCCTGGACTCTGAAACACTGTACTGTTGAAGTTTACAGCCTTAAAATGAATTTACCAAGCTGTCCTCTAACATTTTCATTGTGGTCTTTCTACCTGATAAAAACCTGTTGTTGTCAATAGAATTAGTGGTTGCATAAATTAGAAAACACATAAAATATTTAAGTACTTGTAATGGTGCGATTGATTACTTTTACTGGGTGTATTTACATTACTGCTGGATAAACTGACTGAAAGCTTTAAAAGCCTCACAGCTGACTGTGAATATGATGACATGTGTCTGGTTGTGTTGTCCACAGAGCCTTGAACTCCTCTCAGCTTCAGGCTATGGGTATAGACATGCTGCCCGGGTACAAAGATCCATATTCAGAGCGCGTGCTGACCAGAGGGGAGATTGGCTGCTTCCTCAGCCACTACAACATCTGGAAGCAGGTACAGCCTGACTTTGTGGATGCTATACAGACGAGACTGTCTCACTGCAGCCAAGCAGATGATGTGTGACGTGGTGTGACAGTGCGGGGAGGTGGTTAATTACTGTTATGTGTCTCCCTCTAGGTGCTGCAGCAGGGACTGCAGCAGGTGCTGGTGCTGGAGGATGATGTGAGGTTTGAGCCGAGGTTCTGCAGCAGGCTGGTGAGCATCATGGAGAACGTGCAGAATGCCGGACTTGAATGGGACCTTATGTTAGTGAATTAATGCAAATTCCTAAGTTTTATCCCAAGCACCACAGAGCCTTTGCTTACTTTTCTGTCCTTTTAAAGCTATGTCGGCCGGAAGCGGCTGCAGGCGAAGGGGCCCGAGCTCTGGGTGAAGGGAGTCCAGAACCTGGTTCACCCAGGATACTCCTACTGGACCCTGGGTTACGTGCTGTCGCTGAGCGGGGCCCAGAAGCTGCTGCAGGCCAAACCTTTAAACAAAATGTTGCCTGTTGATGAGTTCCTACCTGTCATGTTCAACAAGCACCCAAAGTGAGCCAAGTCATATGTTTTGAATGCTATTTGAAAACTTTTTATGCAGTCTGAGTCATCACATCTCCCTCCCTGCCCCTTCAGAGACGAGTACATGCAGTATTACGAGCAGAGGGACCTGAGGGTGTTTTCAGTGGAGCCTCTGCTGCTCTTCCCCACTCACTACACCGGCGAGCCAGGCTACTTCAGCGACACAGAGACATCCACCATCTGGGACGACGAGGCCGTGGCAACAGACTGGGACAGAGACGGAGCCAAACAGCGGAGCAAGCAGGAAGCTGAGGACGCAGAGCTCGGCCATGCTGTGGCTCCTGCTCGCGCTGCGTCTCCTCTCTCTGCCAGTGGACGCAGTGATGAACTCTGAGAAGGACTCAGGTTGTGGAGTATGAAGTCAGAGCACAAGGAAATGCAGATTTAAGGTTACAAATGGGGTTGTTTCCGCCGAGACTCAACAAAAACAAATAACTGGGGGCAGTGAAGTTAACACAGTAGGTTATGTTTTTAAAAAGTCCTTCAAACTAGGACCCTATTAACCCCCATCCCTTGTGCCATGTGTACAGGTTTTTTTTTTTTCATTTCATTCATTTGAATAAGTTAAAATAATTGAAAGTTTGAAACAGTGTTTCCTTTTTGTGCATCCGTCATTCCTAAAAAAATATTTGAAACTAATTTTCAATTAAATATCAGTGGAATACCAGTATTAGTGTTCGTAATTTGATAAGACTATGATTAAAATGTGCCTGTATGTGCTGTGTGAGAACTTCATGCAGAAGACAAAACACCATCAGATGAACACATGAATCAACTTAAAGACTTTTATTCTTTAAAAAAAAAGCTCATGTCAAGCAAACAATGGAACCATTTAAGAATATTAGTACTGTTCCATATCACAAAAATGAGTTATGAAAAGAATAATTAAACCACACAAATGATACATGTTTTTGGAATAAATTAATCAGCATAACAAAAGAAATAAAACATGCTTGTACTTAGGTGTTGCACAGGAAATATTGAAACTCCAATGCTCAAAATTTAAGACACCTGAGAATATAAATATCAAAACAGCTTGTTGCAGCAATTATTTAGTTCCACAGTTCCTCCTATTCACCTTAACTAAAGCTTTGATAAGAGGATTTTTAAAAAATTACATTAATGTAAAAATCAGGCATCAATTTAAAAAACATCCGTTTCTGTACAATGTGCATATCTGAATTAGTGTGGTGACAAGAGAAATTATCGCAGTCTTTCTTTCCTGCAAAAAATTAAATCCAAAGTGGATACCGCTCGTCTGTCATCAAGCCACATTCAGTGATATGAACAAATAGATTTGGACTGAGCTTTTACAATTGAAATCTGCAGTGAAGTGACAGTCTACAGGTATTTTTTTTACATGTTAATACCCCGTTTAAGCTTCAGCCCGAGGCAGCAGAGAGTCTTTCCCTTGATAACTAAAACTCCTGCTGGGCCTTAAATGATTTATCCCAGAGATTCATTTGCTACTGTCTATTAACAACAGAAGTTCACTGAGGCAGGGAAAAGGAAATTCTGCTGCTACACAGGTAGTAGTGATGTTGCATATAAAGACAAGGTAAGGACAAGGGTACATAGCGGACCATCTAGCTGATAGAAACTAACTTCTGAAATCCAATGGCTTTTTAAGACTTTCTGAGCGACAGGTTGGATGGATTTTGTAAAGAATCAGTGAGGTATGTTCTTATTGTGATATTATAGCTTTGAGGCTCCCTCCCATCTGTGAGAGGAGATGGAAGGAAAATATTTCCATTTGAAGATGTAAAAAGACCAAGAATATTGTGTGTCATTGTGAAACAGTCCATGTGTTTGTGGCAGCTGCCAGCAGCAACCACAAACTATCAACAGATCGAACCTCTGAGGAAGGAATGTGTACAAAATTTCCAAGCATTGCATTCACTCCAATGAGTACAGCTCCCATTACGATGAGATCAACAGTGAAATGGTATAGGTGGTTTTACATATGGAGGAGGAAGACATCTGATGTCTTAAGTGTGAACAGTTAACAGATGTAGAAACACAAATGAAGCGTGTTTCATTTAGAAAAAAAGAAAAAAGAAACACTAATCCCACAACAAGAGATGGCCTGGATGACAAAACAGACTCTAAAGAACAATAAGAGGAAAAATAAAAACAACTTCTTGTATCACGCTTTCTAAAGCACTTAGACAAAAAGGCAGTTTTACAAACCATCGGTTATCAACACATCAGCAAAGTTCCACAGTGCTTGCTAGTAGAAGCAGAGTAACAGTGCAAGCCATTACACTATTCAGCCAAATACACCTGTAAGAAAAAAGTGCCATATTGCATAATGAGTATCTGTGATGAGCCCACGCGAGGGCATATATACCTATACAATGATCTGACTGTAAACATGGTGCAAAGTAGTTATGACATAGTTTAAGGCTTTAAGTGTTGTTCACTGAGATAAAGGAATATGTCCGGAAGCTGGACAAGCAGTGTGGAAACAATAAAAAGAAAAGTTCAACCTTTCCATAATCAGACCTGGATACTGTATAGAACACATCTGAGACTTCTCAATCGCTTGAGGTTTCTCAAGTGTTATTTATCCTGAATATATGATGTTTATGGACTATTTTGTTTAGCATTTTGGAAGATTTCAGTGCCAGTTTTTCTAAGCAGGTTCTTTTCTTTTTTTTTTTTTAAATCCCCATTTGTTTCTATAACATTTTCCTTATCACAGCGGACATTTTGACTTGTTGAACACATGTGGAACGAATAACTTTATTAATGGCTGCATCCTATTTACAAGTGCCTGTTAATGATAGAACTGCAGCCATTAGTCAGTGACAACTCATCTAAATTTGATCAATATGCAAATTGCTGCAACACATACTAGTGCAATTTAGAAACTCGAAATCACAATATTTTTAAAGGCAAATTATGTGTCAAACACAATTATAAATTTATCATAGTGGTGCTGCAGAGGAGTCTGAAGCCTGAAAAATCTTTTCGGACAGATCCTTACAAAAAATAATTTAATATATTTTTTAGATAACAGGACAAAAATATATTGGGAATTATATAATTGCAGTATCAGTCAAATTAACAGTAATTTAATTTTCCAAATCATGCAGCCCCATCACCAACTTACTATAAATGCATAAAAGAGCAGAAAATAATTTTCAGCCTATGGAAATTGGACATTTCTTGTTTTCTCTGTTTAACGTAAGATTAAACTGAATGTATTTGGTTCTTGACTGACAAAGATTTGGCTTTGGCAGTCTATGGCCTTAACTTCAAGTTTTAAGTCTTTTTCAATACAGCATGATGACTGTTTTGTAAAATAGAGTTTCTTTTAAAGTCATCTAGATGACAGTTCAGGCTTTTACATGATGTTGTTGCAAAAAACGTTGTGCTGACAGCCTTAGTGGCTGATGTCAAAGACTGTGTCCACATTTTATATAGTCTATGTCAGCAGCCCTTTATAGAATAAAGCCATTATTAACAGTTAAATTGGATTAATGTCACCTGTGTTTTTGCTGCATTGACAAGTCAAAATGTACACCTCAATAAAAATTGAAATTAGCTCTCCTGTTTGGGAGCAGAGTAGTAATAGTCGTTATAAGACCAATTATAACTAGATTTTTTTTCCCCAACACGATACGTCAGATGAGTTTATCTGGTGCTGAAATTTAAACAACTGGCAAACCCGTTGCTGAAATGTGTTCTGCTGAACACATTTAACGTTGTAGGCTGCAAGCTGAAAGTCTTGTTGGGCCCCTATAAGATTTTTGATATTATCACATACACTATTCCCAGTTCTGTTGCTAAAAGAAAAGTAAATAATAAACACATACACACCAACACTCACAGGCAATGCCATCCTATCAAGAGTATACTGTTACCCCTAATATAAGGACTACAATTCATCACGTATTAATTCTGCTGCTAGTAGCATTACCATTTATCTACATTAAAAGCTTATATACATTTGCATCAGTATTAGACATAATACTACTGTGTATTATGTGTTTTATAGGTGATAACTGATCTAGACTTAAGGATGGTGTGCAAACAGCTCTTCTACAGTGAAGTTGATCCACTTTCTGGCAAAGAAAAAAAAAATCAATATTTGATCTATAATTAAACAGGATATAAAGAAAACATAACAAAATCTCCTCAATGATGGTTACCAAATGCATTAATGAAGGAATGCGTCACCACTAAAACTTTTATATGGAATCAGCAAAGCTAAAAAAAAATAAAAAAATAAAAAAAAGCTAAAAGGCTTCTAGTTACTTCCTGGCTACTTAACATCACAATTTTGTGCTACTCATGGTAAATAAATGGTACTGAAGAGTACAATAACAACCTACAACTTAAAACAAGAAAACAGAGGAGTTTTGGCTGATGATGAATGTGCAGTTTTACAGAAAATGTGAAAAATCCCTGCAATTTGTGAAAGCGTTTGAGAGAAATGAGGTTATCTTTAGGGTTGGGTTTATTTAATCAAATTAAATATGCTTTATGATTACCATCATAATCGATTCCTGAATGAGAAAAAAGAAACAAAGGTATGTTGAAAGTAAAAACGACATTTATTTTCATACCATTTAGGCTGCCATGAACATGTAATAATTGACAAAGTAGTTATTTTTATTTTGGTTAAAACCTAAAGAAAAATATAATTCATCTCTGTTACATGAAAACCTTGAATGATTTTTGATTTTTGTTTGGTGAGGCACTGCAGTCTGGGACTGCTTTATGGCAAAAATGGTTTCACAGAATTTTTGCATCAATGTGATGAATTACCATGATTTACTCTGGATTTAATTGAGTAGATTTACGAGAAAATATGTTCTCATTTGGTCATTTCATTCATAAAATTCTTTCATTTCATGTCATGATAAAGGACATAAAAAATGCTGCATCTTGTATGACTGTATAATAAATGTGTTTTCACAGCAGATGGACTTTCTTCCCTTGCATGTATTTATTTACAAACAGTGATTACGTTTCACTGCATCGTTACTGTCTTCTGTGAGGCCTCATTTTTGGAAGCTAGCTCCAGTTTCTCATATTGTAAACATTAAACACACACACGTGTGACTGGCGATGGAAATGAAGTGCAGTTTGCTTTCAGGAAACGATAAGTGGAATCAAAAAGCACATTTCTTAACAAATCCCCACATCTCAAAAGATTTGGAGCATTCTCAATACCCAACCCTAGTTACGTAGAGCAGATGGATAGTGGTCACAAGACTCATCTGTGTTGATGGAGGGATGAAGCTGATTCCCCCTCACATCCAGCTCTGTGGGTGTGTGTATATATGTGTGTTATGTGCACATCTTTGAGTACAACACAGCAATGCTAAATCCTAATCAGGGGATCTGATTGTAGCTGGTTAACTTGAAACCACCGTGACCTTCTGTGCTCCTGACAGGACACCCCCGTCTCGAACCGTCCTAATGGTGCATGGCCGGGCTCGGGGAGGAGGATGCGCCCTTGTTGCGGCCCAACATAGAGGGCTGGAAGTCAGGATGGCGGCGAGCGTGCTTGATCAGGTGGTCGCTGCGCATGAAACGCTTGTCGCAAAGTGGGCACAGGAAGCGTTTTTCCCCTGTGTGGGTGCGGGTGTGGCGGGCGAGCTCATCAGAGCGGGCGAACTTCTTCTCGCAGTCAGGCCAGGTGCATGGAAAGGGCCTCTCACCTGCAGCGTGACAGAAGAGAGGAAAGAACCAATTACTTACGTGGTTTCATGTATAGAAGCCATGCGTTTAAAACAATATAATTTCTGTTAGTTACACTGAAAGTACAAAAGCTATTCACAGTGATTTCCTCTTCTCAACAAAATTAAACAAGACAAAAATTATCCTATTTCATGTGAATGTGTCTAACCACCTAGTTTCAACCAACTAAATTCAATGATTATAGACTGGTCTTTAAACGACAGTTAAGTGTGCATTGCAGTTTTCTAAACTGATGTTCAGATAGCTGGCTTTTCTCCAACAGACAAAAAATATATTCAATTTTCTTGCACAGAACACAAAGAAAAGCAGCAAACCCAATGAACTGAGACTAAAATTAGGGTATGATGTTTTTGTTTAAAAATAGTTGATTAATAGCCTAATGTAGAGTAATGATTAAGTAATCATCAAGTAATGATCGAGTAATCAATAAATTACTTCAGCTATACATATTTTATAAATCGTAGCATAAGTAACTATTGTTTGCATGACAACATGGCCCAAGGCTTTGTGCAAGCGTTTTATAGTCTGTTTTATAATTGTTAATAAGTTCCTCAAAGATTTAATAACCATTTGGTTATAAATGAACAGTTTGAAGCGGAGCAGTTTTTATTACAATGTATCATTGTCTGTAACATCAATAAATAAATTCGTAACCTTAGTTTAGACTGATAACGTCAAGTTTAAACGGATGACTTTCGAAAACCAAGACATAAATACATAAATTATGAAACAAAAATATGAATATCATTTTACATAGTAAAATACGTGACAAAACATATCTAGGCTTTAGATTTTACGGATTAGTCTTTGCTAAGATACTACCAGCCTTAATCTCCTGCAGGCAACACGAGCAAAACCAGGATAAGCGAGTTGGATGCTCGGTGCCATTTTCAAGATCACAAAGCCAGGCCACGTTGTTGTTGCAGAACTCATTGTGGGCGTTCCCACCACAGTTTCTTTGAGCCGTTTCCTGTCCTTAATCCGTAGGCGCCTGCTCAGTGACCCCGAACACACCGATTCCCCTCGTTTTGCAAAAAAAAAAAAAAAAAATCACATGCGCGTTTTAACTCAATAGTATAGCAGATTTTGCTCCATTTCCATCTATATGTAGCCTAGTAAATAGTGATCAGACTCAATATTGTGAAAGGAAGCGCTGCTATCTATTAACCTAATCCCAAAGGGATAATACATGTGTTCATTCAGATATAGGGGAGGTGTACCTTCCGCCTCTCTGCTGCAAACGTTTTATCAATAATTTACACATTGCAGAGAGAACAAAATCGATGTTAACTAGTCAGCAGACGCCAGGAAGAGGAGGTGATTCCCAAAGAAAAACTCGACAGCCCAAACATCAGGCACTTGCTGCTGCCATCAACAGGGCAGACTCTGCCCGACAATGAACTCTCTGCTCTCGACGTTAAGGTTTCATCTTACGTTCATTTCATATGCAAATCCAGTCGGGAGGAAGACCTTCGTCACCGGTTTTAACGTCCAGCCCAGTTCTTTTGTTAGTTTACTTCTTTGTCAGAGTCTCTGAGGGGAGTTTTTCTGTCTTTCCCTCTTTGTTTGGCCACGTTATTGTACCAAGTCGGGGGTAAATTTGAAAACATTTTCCATCACCACGCTGTTAGCTAATCCCGTGAAGCACAAAAGAAGAAACACTTCCCATATTTATATGATCATAATAGGAACAGCACGATGGGCGTATATTAGCTAGCTCTGTATATACACAACATGTGAAGTGCTGATGTAACCAAACTGTTGTTATCTACATACCTGTGTGTGTCCGGATGTGTGCCTTCAGGTGGGACGATTTCCCGTAAACTCTGTCGCATCCGTCAAAAGTGCACTGATGTCGCTTCACCGGGGACCGCGGGGGCCCCACGCCTCCTCCTCCCCCCCTCAGCTGCTGCTGTCCGGGGACAGGGGTGGCGGAGGGGGTCATGGTAGGGGTGGTGGGGTCGGACAACGTGGTGTAACCGCTCTCCCCGCCGCACGAGGAGTTACTACTCTCCGAGTAGGCCGACATGGGGCGGAACTTGCCATGCAGGTCGGTGAGGATACCGGCCACCGCCATAATGTTTGCCCCCTCAAGCCTCAGTGTCTCCCGCACTTCCCTATCCTCGTTCGAGCCGTCGGGCTCCCCAGGGAGCAGGCCCACCGTGGCTGGCTGGCTGGCGGGGGCGACCGGGGTGGGTCTGTGCAGGACTGGACCGCTGGATATCGATACCAGACACTCGGCAGCGAAATAATCAGATGAAGCAGTCAACGACATTGTTATCTGTCTTGTTTTGTTGGCTTTATCTAGAAAAAAAATAACGAAAAAAATCCGCCAGGAGGGGCTAACGGTAGTCTGAGCCTCACCTCGTTTTCATCAAACTCGACGAACCAACCGCTTCCAGCTGCGCCTTGTAACCGCCATACAGTGTATCAGTAGTTTGAAAGGGGCTTAGTCAATCAAAGAAAAGGCACAATTAAGAATAATAACGTGCTAGAACTGTGCCAATTCCTCCAGCCCAACATGCGTGCCCCTCACAGTCTGACGGTTCATTGTGTCTGAGCCTCCGAGAAGCCGGTCAAACCTACGCCCCCTGGTCCGGACAAGAGATGCGTTCAAGATCTTTTAGGAAAAAAGATGCGCTCATAGGTGTTTATGTGTGTACAATACCATATAACATGCCGCACCGGTAATATGATTTCATTTTTACAATTTCGTAATCGTCAATTTAATGAGTGACATATTTAAGTCAATGTGTTATGGCAAATTGTAACATAAGTCACAAACAAAAAAAAATAGCATTTTATTCTGTTTTCCAGTGTATTTTGTATACCACTGAAGCAAAAGTGTTATTAATTTTAACTATAATTAAGAATGGGAAAGCTGAGGTGACAAACTACAACACATCTACTACTATTTCATGGCCTACAAGTTTGTGTGAAAGCGAGTTAACAGTTAGTTTCAAATGATGTTCTAAAATCCAATTTTTTGTATGTTTTTGAACGTTGCGTCAGCCGGCAGTACGCAGTGACTGACGTCGCTGCTCGGGCGTGGACCGCGCCGGCGGGTGCATCGTGGAAAGTAGGTGGCAGGCAGCTTGGGTAATGATGGGGGAAGGAGATGGGGATAAAAGGCGTGATGAGTAGTTTAGTTTCATCCCACTAGAAGGCTGAAAAACGTGGCTGCTTGCTCCAGGGCTCTTTGTTTTGTAATTCCTGGTAAATGTAGGCCACGATAGCCCCCTAAAACCTCGACTTGTTTCACGAGTCTTTATCAATAAGCCGCAGACACTAGATGTCTCTCTCCCTCTCTTATACTCACAACTCTCAGATGTAGTTGTTTGTCTTTAGAGAAATCTATGAATCAGCTTTTGATAGGTTGGCCTCCACACTGACAATGTGGCGTATTGATTATGGTCTTACTAATAGTGTGTGTAGGCTCAGCAGATGTGAGTAGTCTATTCCTACATTAAATTCAACAAAATCTATTAATCATAGCAAACTTACTTTTTTTCCTTCTAGTTTTTGTAATACAGGTCCTGCAGACAGTGTTTGGGCTTAGGCTAAGGGAGCTGTTTGTTAACTGGGGGCTAAGAAAGTTGTAACACTTGCCAATTCAAGTGTGCTAACCCCAACTTTTTTTTTAACAAAAGGCATTAACAGAGTTGAGACAGGGCTAAGTAATAAATGTAGATCATGGATATTAGTTAAGTTCTCAGACATTAACTCTGGGCTAGTAGAAGTAGTGTAAAATCCGTGCCCCTGGGCTAACATTAACCCAGGGTTAACAGTGTGTGCATGAAAAGGGGTCTAAGTTGGCTGCCCAGGGCAAAGAATATCCTTTGGCAAAAAAAATGCACAGTGAAAAGCCCTCATGTTTTAGATTGTGTATTATGCTGCCAGGTTTAAAACTGTTTGACTTTCCTGCTATAAACTGGATTTCCCTCCATATGTGGCTGATGTCTTAAGTCCATCCAAGTTAATGGGGGGGTGGGGGGATAAGAAAACCCCAGTGAGTGATTGGCTCGGTGAGTGTTTGTAGCTCTAGCTTGGAAGGTATTTCCTGATTGGTTGCTGTGAGCACCATGGGTCACTGTGGAGGCCCACGTACAAGCGTGGTCATTCAGTGGCTGTGAACAGTGCTTGGTTTTCATCTCGCTTACATGTGGAGGCTTAGAGACAGCCAGACCTACGGTGACCTGGTGTTGCTATGGCTATGTCCTTGTTACTCCTCAATTGTCTGCATGTTACATTAATTTTTTTCCTGCTACATGGTGAGTTTTCAGCTTTTGTGCTTGTGCGCTGTAGTCAGTTTTAATATATATCATTTAATTTTCTGTTTAAATCTGAGTGGACTTGATTATAAGTTAGGATAACTTTGAGTGATCACTATTTATGTTTAACTGGCTTTTTCCTCTGAGAAAACTCTGAGTTTTTACACCAATTTTCTTTGCATTAGGTGATTGCTCTGAGGCTGAACAAAATCTGTGTGATTCAAGTTGTGCTGGTGAGGAAAGATTTAATATGATGCATAATTAGTGACTAATACTTAAAATCTGAGATTTATTTCATGCAAGACTTGCATGGCATGTGAGAGACTTTTGGAAGTTCAAGATATTCTTCAGTGAGGTTCTTCTTTTCCTTGACTTTCATGATTGTCATTTCATGTATTTAGGGTTTTCCGCCTCTGACTTGTCCTATCAGAGAGGGGTGAGGTATACTTACAGGTACAGCACGACAATTACCACAACCCTTCATGGCTCTAGTACTGGCAGGAATGGACTGGCTTTGGACTGTGTGGTTGATATTGACGTTGTTTCCAAGTGTCACCTAATGATGCAGGTAATAAAAATCAATAAAAGTGAAGACAAATCTAAAGATAAAGTGCTGAAAAAAGCCATGATTTATGCATGCTTGTCCAACAGATAAGGAATCCACAGATAAAGCGGCTTTCTCCTCAGAAAGAACACTCCGTGCAGCGTTTAAAGAGCCTTAGGTAATATTCTCTTTCTGACAACTTGATGTATTTTTATGAAGTAACAAAATAATGAATTAATGTTATTTTGCATAAATGTGTGTGTCTGCTCTTAGTCTGCAACTTTCAGTGTGTAACGTCCATCTATTTGGAACTGTTTTTCCTATGAATGTGATACTCTGTTCAGATGCTTCACTTGTCTGTGTTTTTGGGTCTCAGGGGGCTCATCTGGTGTTTTTGTTTCCCAGGGAGTCACTGGAGAGAACGCGCCTCAAGTTCTCCCTCCAGGGGGGAAAGGTCACGGCCCTCTGTCTCCAGGAGGGGGAGCAGGTGTGGACCCTCAACATTAAAAGGGCTCTACTGAGCATGCTCCAGACCTCCCGCCCGGCCTCCAAACTGGAATCACAAAAAGAGGTGAGGGTTAATGAGGACTCTTTAATACACCACTGCTTCTTCTAGTCTGGCAAACACCACCTCTGCTCCTGCTGCAAATAATAATAACCATCATTAACTGCTTAGTACCATATTATAGTGAATTCACAAGGTGATCATCTTTTCTTTCCATCCTTTGTCTCAGACTGATGTGTACGGGACGTGCACCAGCAGGTATGAGAGGAGGGGTCCTGTACTGCTGAAGAGCAGAGATCTAAAACAGTGCCAGCAGTCCAGGCTTGACAACTTCTGGCCCCATTCAATGGCTTTAACTGAAGATTCAGTGAGTTTATTCCTCATTCTGCTGTGGCACTCACTGAGGCCATGAACTTTCTCTGGAAATTTGAGTGTATTTTTGTTGGGAACTTTAGGGGTTTTAGCATATGAACATATGGTGGTTAGTTAAAGGCTGATTCAAATTTGTTTAGATGCGGTATGTTTAAATAGGGCTATTTTTGGGTCAAATAAATACATTTAATATTAAATATTTGTCAAATTAATGTTATTTCTTGCTATGTGGAGCTCTTAAACAGCACTTAAGCCCATCATTTTGTAAATAGATGTATTAAGTAAAAACAAAATAGACATGTTGCTTTGCATGTTAGGGTTTCTATGGGAATCCTTGAAAATGCTTGTATTTTAAAGTGGTGTGTTAATGTTTCATTTCAAAGTGTAAAAAGACTTGAAATATAGATTAGGTGCTTTAAACTGCATGAATTTTCGGTAATATAAACTGACACATTTTGCTAAATGTTTTAATTTGCCACCCTTGCTGTCATAACATAATTTTGGTTGTTTATTGCATTGCATTATGGTGTGATAAAGAGGTGAAACAATCAATATACCAGTGGTACTGAAGGTGCATTATGAAAATATGAAATTTACCACATCTATAGTGGTGCTGGGAAAACTTTACAATGCACAAAAAAAAACAAAAAGGGGATTGGATTTGACTTTGGGAAACTCACCCCAGTACTACACACACAATAGCTATGGCCCTGGTGTAGATTCTTTTTTTTCCCACTCTCTGGTATCTGAGTTGACAGAAAGTGGAAGTTGAAAGTTACTTTTATGCACCACTGACTAACAGGATGTCCTTTGTAGCCCTATACATCAGCAACTTTGTCCAACTGATGCACTTGATTTATGCTTTGAGGACAAGTTGGTTTTGTGGTTTTGTGTTTGTTTGCTAGTCGGTGCGGTCAGAGGTTCACTGTGTTCAGCGACGTGGATCTACAGTGATGGAAGAGGTCAACTGTACTGAAGCCGTTTCCATGGCAACATGGTCCAGAAGTGCAGGGCTGGTGAAGACCCAAACGGTGTCCACTCTGCTCCTGCTCAGAGCCCAGCCAGGGTCTCCTCCAGGAGCAGGTCAGGAGTGTCACTTTTGCAGTTGCAAACATACAGTTTCACACACATGGGCCTGATGTCTGCTCGCCTCAATGCTTTCACAGATTCCGTAGGTGTCGGCGTGCTCACTGACCTGCAGTTTGAGGACGAGGGGTCTGCAGGGAAAGCTGAAGTGGCAACACCTCAGCATGCCAGTCAGACTATCAGGATGTTATGTGGCCTCACCTCAGACCCACAACTGGTAGGCCTCCTATCAGATTAAACTCTATCTATCTTTAAGGAACACTTATTTTATGAGTCAGTTCACCTACGTTTGAGGCCTGTTTCCCTTCCATTGCACATCTTTTTTCAGATTAGTAAAACAAATTTCCAAAATACTTGTTGGTGTTTATGTTACTACACTACACTATTTTGAGTGTAATTTTTTCCTACAATTCCCCTAATTTAACATTAGATATTTAGACATTTGCATATTAGAAAAACGTTTTGGTTTTTTTTTTTTTTCAAAAATACTTTTTAGAAAAATTTGTCAGTCAGTTAGCAACTGGGAGAGTTTCATGGGGATATCTGTTAGTTACCTGAAGTGTTGCCCTCTAACACTTGCTGCAGCTCCTTTACATCAAATGAAAATGAATCACTTTTAAGGAGCTTGCACGCTGCCAGACCTCTGTTGGTTTGTTGGTGTTTGTGCTTGTGGTTTAACTTCCCCTGAGGCTTTGCTGTGTATCATTTTAATGTCTCACATACACAGGAGGCCAGTCAAACCTAATCTGGCAGCCCTCATCACAGTGTGTTTACATGGAGGCATTTAAAAGAGGCAGTCAGAGCCAGAGCCTGACACAGTCTGTGATTTAATTACTCTGTAGGGATCGGGTGATTGATGGAAAGAAAAGGTGTGTTCACAGTTCTGCAGGAGTCAGTTCTATCCGTGTTATGATGCCTGTGTATTTGTTGGGCTTTGCTCCTAGGTATCACAAGAGTTCCTTCAGCTGACTTTCCAGCTGAGAGATCTGACTCTCTCTCAACTCAAGACACTTTGGCAAGAAGCGTCTTTCAAGTGCCGCAATGACTGGTCAGTATATCCTCAGTGTTTTATAGTGGAGTATCTGCTCTGGTCCTGTCAATCAGTTCCTCATCACATGACAGTTTAGGTTTCACATTTCCACATTTGTCATAGTTGATAAAATCTGTCGTGCTTAACTGCCGATATATTGGGTTAAGGCTTCAAGGACTTTTGTTTATTGGTTATGATGGGAAAAATATGCATCCTCTGGCAGAGTCAGCAAGACAACAAAGGGCAGTCTGTGTGGGACAGTAGCCAGACTAATCAGAGAGTACTTACAGATGACTTACAGGGCCCCTCCTTAGTCCTGAGTCCTAACTCCCCCCACCCAAGCCCCCCGATTCCCTCAACTGTCCTACATAGGAGCAAGAAAAGCTGAGTTTGTATTTAGTTAGTTTCTGATGTTTTTGTTCTCTGAAGCTGGTTTCTATCTTTGTAGTTTTTTTGTGTCTGTCTATCCTGTCTATTTAATGCAAATTATGTATCTCTTTGTAGATCCTTTCTGTCCATTTGTATTAATTATGTCTCTCTCGTTGTTTTACCGCTTTCAATTATTGTTGAGTCTCTGTATGTCCCTCTTACGCTGTTAGCATCTATTTTTGCACTCTTATTGCCCCTTTTCTATGATTTTTTGTGGACAGTTTATGTGATACTTAAAGTGAAGCCAGGGGTCCCTGACACGAAGAAACAGAACATTTCCAGAAGATTAATAACTTCTCATCTTTCTATGCTGAATATGAAGCTACAGCTAGCAGCAGGTTAGCCTAGCATAAAACTATGAAACCAGAAAGCAGCTTGCAGCCACTGTATAAAACTGTTGCCACGGGTTACAAGCAGCAGAAGGTGATAATGATGTTGATTTACTGGTTGGACAGGCAGCCCCTACTGGATGCATTACCAGCCTGTGGATCTGAAAACTGCATCGTGCTACTGACTGAGCTAATGAGGGACAGGGAGCTGGAGGAGGAGCAGGCTAATGCTTTTCTCACCACCATAGCTCTCATCCCTCATCCATCACCACTAATCATCGACTCCGTCAATGTAGGAAATCTATGTGACATTAATGATGACCTTCCCCTGTCATTTTTCCATAATCACTTCTCAGATGTTCAGGTCACATCATAATCATTTTTCATAGCTCTTGTTAAAGCAACACTAAGGCCTTGAGTCTTTGCTGTCTGTCTAAGGCTTTACTGGAGGTCCAAGAGGTGCAGTCCAAGGCGCTGTTAGCCGGATCATCTCTGGTCCATCAGCTGTGCCAAAGGTCCCAATCATCCTGCCATGAACTTCCTCAAGTACAAACCTTCATGCAGACACTTGAGGACACTCTGAAGGAAGGCTGCAGGAAGGACTATTCCAATGAAATGAAGGTGCTCTCATATAGAGGCATGCACTAGATTCATTTCCTGTTGTGTGTCTGGTGATTTGAAAAATTTTACATTAACAATGCCTATATATTATGTTGCCCCACAGCTTTTGTATGCACTGAAATCTGTAGGAAACACTGGTTTGTCTGCTCCGGTGTTCATTCCTCTGCTAAAGTGCTTCATGTTCAGCCACTCAACTGCACTGGATTTGAGACTGGCAGCCATTCAAGCCTTCAGACGCTTCCCCTGCTCAGCTGATGTGAGTTGATATTCATTCATCCTCAACAGTGACATCAGGAAGCTTTTTTCGCACATTCCTTCACATATTGTTCTGTTGAAATTGTGGAAAAAACAAAATGTCGCTCACTTCCAGCTCGCCCTTCATAACTATAAATAAACTGACAGGACACTGAACCTGTTTATATTAACAGATTTGAGGCCAAAGTTCTGTTAAAAGCACAGGCCTCATCACTCAAATATAAATATAAGTCTTCATATGACAGAGGCAGTTGTTAATTGATTCATGATGAGTTGAGGTGGAGGTGAAGAGGTGATGAGCAGCCGAACATCAGTGACTGACAGCAGCTTCCTTCCTTCAGAGGTCTGTGCTGTTGCAGCTGTACGGCTCCTCCCAGGAGGATCCTGAGGTCAGAATCGCTGCATACCAGCAGCTCATGCTCTGCCCCGACCAGGACGTGTTTGAAGTGGTGAAGACGACACTGAGGAGCGAGACCTCCAGCCAAGGTCTGAATGAAACCGCTCTGGTTTATAGAGGGAAAAATGATTAGAAATAGATGTTTGTGATGAACTTAGTCCTCTGCTGCATATGCTCGTATTTCTGCTTAAATTGTCAATGAGGGGGGAATTCATTAATGCAGCAACTCTCAATTTCTTTATATGTGGCTTTGAACCAAAAGTGTTTAAAATTGTCTATCATTGTATCTTTGTGTCTTTATTCAAAGCTGGTGGTCAATATTGTTTTTATTATTTTTATTTATTTCGATTTAGACATGATTCCCATAAGATATCCACATTTTTATTCATTTATTCAGTGTTTATAATTATCTATGCTTTTCATTTTGTTGTTCAGCTTGACATGAAAAGCCTTTTCTCTTCGCCTTTTCTAGTGGGCTCATATGTGTGGAGTCACCTGACTAATGTACTGAGGAGCGAGGACCCCATGAAGCAGGCCCTAATCGAGTCACTGCCTGATGACATCATTAGCAGAGACTTTGAAGCAGAGTTTCTGAAATACTCGTCCTATTCAGACCACACTGTTTCATCAGGTAATGAGGGCTTCACTTTGCCTTCAAATTGTCAGAATTTTCCATTCTTGGATAGAAAGACACGAAGACACAGTTTGTATAGCGACTAATGAGCTGGAGGTGGTGCTTGTGTCTACATTGCATCTTTGTTTGTTTCAGGCATTGGAATTACAAATGTGGAGACATCTTTGGTTTTCTCTCCTAAATCCTTCCTTCCGAGGTCTGCCTCTGCCAACCTGACAGTATATTTTCACGGCAGAGCTCACAACCTTCTGGAAGTCAGTTTGAATCCCATTGTATTCCTTAAAGTATAATAGTTTTATAAAATCATGTTTAACACATGCATGTTTGCCTCCCAACTAAGGTGGATCTTCACGTGGAAAATGCTGAACCACTTTTGAAGAACTTTTTCAGTCATCAGACCCCTGACTCAGATGGAGAGTCTGTGGCTCAAAGTCAGAAACATGTGCAGTCCAAAGAGGCCCGGAGGAGCGGCAGAAAAACAGATGATGATCATCGAGGAGAAAAAGAAATGTGTTTATCCAGCACCAACAGCTTTCTGAACCAGGCCAGGGCCATGGTGAGGTCACGGTGTGAAGAGTACTTACAGATAAGGATGTGAATGATTTGTTTTTTAAGGGAATAAAGTGAAAGAGGATATAGGTTTTATAGTCTAGTTTCTGGTCATTTATATATTTAATTATGTTATATATTTAATTTATTGAAACTCTCACAGTGCCATGTGTTTGTGCTTTGTCTGTCCAGTTGTTTGGAAGGAGAACAGAGGAGAGCCGGCCCAGGTGCTGGCTCGGTATCAAGGTGTCTGGCAGTGAGCTCAGCGTGGTCACATGTGAAGATCTCTACCATCAGGTGGACCAGCTGTCACTGAGCATGGCAGGACTGGCTGTCAAACTGCTCAAGGTAAACTGGAGGGAGATTGTTCTGCAGTTGCTAGCTTCTGTCTAACCGCCTCTTCTCTGTTAGTTCACCCCCTCCTGATTGCACACACACTGCTGTTTTCTGTGTCGACCCATCTTCCTTCCTCTGTGTTCTCCAGGGTCATGAGGTTCAGCTGAACCACAGGGCCGTGCTGATGACCGATGAGCTGGTTTTACCGTCTCTGTCTGGTTTGCCCGTCAAACTGGGCATCAACATGACCTCGCTGCTGTCGCTGCGTCTGAAGGGCAACGTCAACTACAGGGATACTTCCCACTTCTCCCTGTCTGGATACATCAAACCCAAGTACTTCAATATTAGCACGAGTAACAGGCGCTACACCTCTGACCTTTGGGGTTACCTTTAGCAGAGTGTAACGTCTGTTTTGTTCCTCAGCGCCTACGTGGGGTTGTCTGCCAGGATGGGGGCTGACGGTGCTTTGGGTCAGGCTGCAGTGGACTGGCTCTCTGAGCTGAGGAGCTCCACCAGTTTGGATGGCAGCATTCAGCTGCAGGAGGGGCGCGACGTCAGGGTCATGCTCAACACACCGGAGGACGTCATGGACATCTTCTCTCTTAGGTAAGTAAGGATGCTGATCATGTCGGGTATTGACTGTTTTGTCATACAAACAAATGTATATATATACATATACAGTGTTAATTATCATGTACAGCACTACAGTTATTTGGTCTCTTTAAAGTTCTCTGCTGTGTCTCTTTATGTCATGTTTAAAGTACATACAACAATTATCTTCACAAATTTTTCACAATTGTTTTATTTATTCATACATTTTTATTAATATGATTAGCATGCTGCACTATAGTGGAATACTAGTTTGGAGATAATAAAATCAAATGATTTTAATCCATAAAGCTAGACTAAACACAGTGTCCGTTGTTTGGTGTTTATTTAAGCAATTAACCACACAGGCTGTGATTTAAAGCAGCCAGGGGGCTTATCGGACATGGCACGAAGCCAAACACATTTCTGAGAGGTGTATAGAATAATGTTTTCTTAGAAAGTATATGTTATTTTTGTGTTCACCAGTTCCAGAGTATTTCAGCTCAGTGGAGACCACAGAGAAGAGATAAAAGGGCCAAAGAGTCGAGTCCAGAAGACCAGCTGCACTCCAAAGACATGTAAGTCCTCAAACATATTTTATATTTTTTATATTCAAACATATTAAGTCCTTTAAATATTTTTATTGACATACATGACATGACATATGATTATAATTGATTTATTTTCCTCCTGTAATATTTGCTCTGATTCATTCCTATAATCTCTGTTTCCTCACAGGGTCGAAGATGGTTGGCTGGCAGCTGTGCTCCAACGCCTCTTACCCACTACTTTCCACAGGTGTTTCACTTCCTGCTCCAGGACCTGTCCACCTGTCCCTCAGGCTGATGAAGCTGGACAGAGGTCTCCATTACTACCTGCTGGAGGCTGCCTACTCACTGCTCCCTCAGGTTGGAGAAAATACTAAAATCAGAATGGATTATTCTCTCTTTGTAGTTAGCTAATTCCCCAAGGTGTCCTAACCTGTGTTTCAGAGAGGCACCTGGTTTCCCAGAGAAGCCTCCATCCACCTTCTACTGGCTACACCACAGTCCTCCATCCCAAGGGACATGTCTCTGGATCTGAACTTCAACCCTCACAGACTGCTGCTGAGGATCATCCATCCTCTGAAAACCATCCACATTCAAGGTGAGTCAGAGAGAGAAACCAGAGCAAAACTCAACTTCTGTCAGGGATTATTGATAATTTGTTGTTTTTTCAGGGCAACTTGAGCAGGAGAGGAACGTTAAGTCTGGAAAGCTGGAGCTGTTGTTTGATGGTGTTCATTATTACATCATGGTAAGGGCTGAGATTTTCCTGTAGTATAATCTGAGAATGATTTTCCAGTGATTAAAGGTTATTAATTGTTTTGTCATCTCCAGGGTTTGGTTGACTCTCAGACCCTGCTGTCCGAGCAGAAAACACGCTATCACTTGGAAGCCAAAATGGCTGCTAATGGACATCCCATGATCCTCTCTGCTAATGTTAGCCGTGGACTGGGCAGGAAGACCAGCTTCTCTGCCACTGTGAAGAACGTGTTCAGAGAAACTGTATCTCTGTCAGGTATCCAACCAGCACCGGCAACGTGCTTTTGGTATCTCTAAAAGCACTAGTTTTATGTAATGTGTAGCAGTAATGCGGTTCTCCTGTAATTACACACACCAGTGGCTCTGGAGCGCAGACGTGATGGCAGCAGCAGGCAGTACTCTGTAGAGGCGGAGCTCCTGCTGCCAGGGGTGGTCGGCACCAGGATGCTGGGCCTGATGGAACAGAAGGGCTCACTGTGGAGCTCGGCGCTCAGGCTTAAGTATGGTTTGGGAGGTGAGTGACTGGAAAGCAAATAAAATTGGATGCACTGCCATCGTTTAGGCTAATGCTCATTGTAGAAACAAAGTAAGGTTCACCTAAAAAGAAAAACAAAACATGCTTGTTCTAATGGTCAGCAGACACCTGGGTACACACATGCAATAAGACCAAACGTCTTGTCGATGCAGATTACAGACTTTGTTGTAATTTGTGTTTAATTTGTATCTCTATTAAGCCATGATGCATCTGTATGTGGTCTTGCATCCTTTGTGTTCACTTTGTGTGTCTTTTTTGCTGTTTTTCTTTCAGGTTACTTTGTCTATCTTTGTGATTGTTTTGAGTCTGTGTCGTTTTGTGTGTCTTTGTGGTCATTTTTGTGTATCTTGTCCTTTTGTGGTTGTTTTGTGTCTCTTCGTATTCAGTTAATTTCTCTCTGTTTTGGTTTTGTGTCTCTATAGTCCCTTTGTCTCTCTTTGTGGTCATTCACCCATTGTAATTGTACTTATTACATTGTTTGACATTAGCGCTGTTAAGTTAAGACAGATTTTCTATGAAACAGTTTAAAATTTGGTAAACTCAGGAGCACTATTTCGCATTTTGACTAAAGAATGCCCATTTGCGGTTTATCCTTGATCCTGCGCATGACAAAACATAACAAAGTTCTTGAAATTGCTTTCTCCTTCGACAAAGATATTAGAGATGTTTTTTTTTTATTAAATAATTACGACATTGCAACAACCCACAAAACCCACAAAAACGTTTGAAGAAATGAAGTGGTCACTCAGCTTCAGGAAAACTATCTAGTACACAAATATTTCACATCATCAATTTGCCTGATCTTGACGCCTAGGTAATGCCCGCCACCTGCGCCAGGAGTGCTACACGTCCCAGAGACTGAGGAGCGAGAGGGACTCGAACCTCACATACATCATGAGAGCAGATCATGAATTCTACTGCTCCAACACGGCTCCTATCAACCACAAGGCAATGCAATACTTTGTCAATGTATCTTCCAGTCATGCTTTTTCTGCTGGTTTCCTCTGTTTGATATGAATTCATTCCCAGTTGGGTGAAACTGAGCAGCACAGGTTCTCTCTGTGTCTTAGAGTTCTTTGGTTTCTCTTTTAGATCCACCTCAGGCACGAGGAAAGCCCCAGCCACATTAAATCTTCCCTGGATATGAGCTATGGCAAACACTGGGATGAGATCAACAACAAACGCACACTTCTTCTGAGCCAGTCCTTCAAAAACCAGTCCACACAAAATCACACCAGCTACACACTGGAGGTAAACAGAGCTACATCTCTTATGGCTCTGAGGCTTCTATTCCCCAACCAGCACATGAAATGAAATGAAATGAAATGGTTGGCTGTCATGTTTTCCCAGTTCAGTCTGCAGGTGCCAGAGAAGAATTTAAACTACAGGACTCAGCTTCTGCACTCTCACCTGAGACAGCCCGGATCTGAGAGCAGCACTCACCTCAAGGTCAACTACAACAACCTGATGCCACTGGTGGCTGGATTACACTGGAAAAGCCCTCCCAAAGACTCCCTGCAGAAAAAATGGGAAGGTAAAATGGCTACATGTAATCATATGGAGTTTTTTAAAGGGGACATGTAATGCTCATTTCCAGGTTCATACATGTGATTAAGGTTTCTACAATAACATGTTTGCATGCTTTAATTATCTAAAAATGCTTTGTCTTCCTCATACTGTCCATGTGAATATGCCTGTATTTCCTGTTTGCCTGAAATGCTCTGTTTAGGCATGTTTCTGTCACCCCCATCACCAAAAAAAGCACTGCCAGTTCTGATTGCTTAGTTTTTACAGGTTTTAATAAACCAAGACCTGGTTTGTTAAAGAAAAACTACAACACAGGATCTTTATGTTATTATCAGAGTCCATACTGGTGGTCAGAATAACTTCTCTCTCATTATCATCCAGGCACCTTTAACATGGACACACCGTGGCTGTACGTCTACACTGCCCACAAGCTGAGCCAGCAGCAGCGCCACACACTCCAGCTCACCTCAGAGCTGACAGCCAGCAAGTGGCTGACCATCCGCAACCTCATGCTGGAGGGTTTCTACAGGGACAGGGGCAGGGAGAGGGAGGCCCGTCTGGAGCTCTACACTCCAGCTGCCACATACATCCAAGTAAGGGGAGGAGACGCTGCTCCATGTGAACATTCAAAGCATCGTAAAGGCAGCGGTGGAAGAAGTATTCAGATTCCTCACTGAAGTAAAAGTGCTAATAACTCAAAGTGAAAATACTGCACTGCAAGTACAAGCACTGCATTCAAAGCTTCACCTAAGTGAAAGTACAAAAGTATCTGCAATGAAAAATATGTTTAAGTATCAAAAGTCAAAGTAAAAAAAAGTCAGCATTTCCTTCTGCTCCTCTAACATCTCTTTGACTCCCAGGCAGGGGGGTGGGGTGTGGTGGGGAAGCGAAGTGTGAAGGCCTCCGGTTCATTGAGCTCGTTGTGGACTGCACCCCTGAGAGGAGACATCTCCCTGGAGTCCTCCAAATTCAGCCACACCCTGCAGATGGCCTCCACCTATGGCAAGCACAACGCCAGCCTCACTGCTGCCCTCAACTCTGTGGAGAAGGTGTTGACACTTTGACGCTGTGCCCAGTTAGCCTGGTTCTGTTACATTACATGTTTTTAACATTTTTGAATGAATGTCTTCTTACTTCTTTAAGAATTTGAAAAAGAAACAAGCGATACTGAAGATTACCTTCTCAAAGCCAAAGGCTCCGTCCACAGAACTGGAGTTTGAGGGAGTAGTAGAGGAGCTGAGGAGGGACAAACGGATGTATCAGAAAGCAGCCACGCTCCAGTTCAGGTCCGTGCCTCAATAGATACCATGTATTTTGAGATGGTTTGTGATTTTATGTCACTGCACAATGGAAGTGAGAAAGCTGTCGACTTTAACAGCAACATCATATCGCACAGACAGCCCTTCCAGAACTTTCCTCAGGCTCTCCTCCTGCGGGAGACTTTCACTGTTGACCTCCTCAGAGGACTCTACATTCTGGAGTCCAAAGCTGGTTTCCACAGCAACAGGGAGGTCATCCACACGCTCACCCTCGGCTACCGACCGCCGAGCCCTTTTGTAAGTTTGCCGTGAGTTGATTTATTTCCTCAAGGCTTAATCAGAAAGTGAGGGAGTATTTAATTACTGTAATCCGTGTTTCATGTTGCGTGTCCTCCACATTTAGGTTTGTTCTGCACTCGTCCATCCTTTCAGCTCTGACACTATTCCTTCAGACTCGGAAATCTGTGTGACCATTACCAGCAACCAGGTAAACTACCAACATTCAAAACACAAAACACTCCTAAAAAAAGACCAACTGGCACCAAAAGTTCAAATAACCTTCTTTTCTTTTCTTTTCTTTTCTTTTCTTTTCTTTTCTTTTCTTTTCTTTTCTTTTCTTTTATTTTATTTTTCACT